>DWEE01003554.1:0-10402 GCA_018245755.1 Parelbella macleannani
AGTGTTACGTTGTCCAGGAGACACGTCTACGTATATTAGGTACTTTAGTTGCATATAAAATATATTGTTTATGATGTATGAAAATAACATGCACTTAAGACAAAAGTAAAGAATTTAGGCTTATATTGATGATGCTGGGCAGAGGGTCACAAATTATCTATGAAAAATAATGAAAAGAAAACCATACCAGCCATTACTCGTCCGGGTACTATGTTGCATAGAAATAGGGGTAAAATGAGATTAGTAATTAAAAAACAAAGATGGTAAAGAAAGAGACAAAGAAACAATACAATAAACGGTAAGGATAGTTTAAATTAGGTTAGGTTACATTATATTAGATTAAATTAGATTAAGTTAGCTGAGGTTAGCTTAGGTTATGTTAGGTTAGATTAAACAAATTTATAGGATAACCATTAACTAATCTAAACACTAACAAAAGCTTGTTACAAGTAATGTATGGTGGCATGATGCTTTGTAGAACTTTATTAAAATGGCTTTCCTATAAACTATCTTCTATGTATATATGTATACTATATTACTATATTTGTATACTGTACTTATACTGGAGTCTCTTGGAACATATTTTACAACAAGCCCAAAATTGAGAAACCGTGTGCAAATTCTGCATCGTGATTAATACGAGATAAAAGATTTTGGATTTACTAAGGCCGACTATGAATACACATAAGGTGTGTGTATACACATTCTTTGTAGTGTAGTTAGCTGGATAGTCCATAAGGGTCCATTCACAAAATAGAGTAAAAAGATTGGATAAAAGATTGGAAGACAGAAAAGATTGGAGAGATTGGACTGCATATAGCCTTAAGATACAAGTGTGGAAAAAGGTATTGTAAAATTATTATCTAAGTAATAAAACCATTCAAATAAAGGTGGTTTCAGAAAATAATAGTATAGAATACTATCTAGCTATATCCATAGATAGATATACATATTTTATGAATGGATAGCTCAAAATAGTGTACAAAAAGTAATACTACAGTTTGTGAGAGTCAATACTTGAGAAAATTATACAAAGTAAAACTCAATACAATGGGAAATTCAGTATTTTATGCTCACCAGAAGTGATGCCCATAGCCTGTTTATCAACAGCAGGGTTCGAGCTCGACTTCATAACCGGATGGACCTGGATGTTTTGGCCGGTATGCGGGGTGCTGAGGCTCTTGCTGTGGTTGGGGGTGAGGGTGGTGCGATAGTTGCCAAGACTGGCAGTGAGGCTGGAATGCAGGCGAAGGTTGGCGGACTCGTGGCTGCGCTCGGACTGCCCGTCTTGGTTCTCACTGCCCGACGAACCGTCATCCTCGTCGTCGCTGGACGATGAACTGGAAATGTTATAGCACAATTGAACACAAAGACATAATGATTTTGGGTTGTGGTCAGAAGGTTTCCAGCTATTAGTCATTTCTCAAGAGTGATGTCCTATTTTAGAGGGTACGACAAACAAGTAGGCCTATTATTTGGAGTAAATATTTAGAAATCGAACATATAATAATCCAGATTAGATTGACATTCATTAACTATCTCGGATAATCTGTTGTAACGTAATTGTTATGTCAAATAATCATTTGTCAATATAAATGTGATAATGGACTGAAAGGAAAATTTTTGATGTGTAACATCTTTCCTCTCGCTTTCCTGCAATATGTGGAAGTGATTTCGTGAAAAGGAACAGAAATGTGTTACAGGAAGTCGGAGAATCACGCGCTAGTTTAGCCCCTGAAGACGAACTTGACCATCAGATGGTACCGACCCATTTTTAGAGAGATTGATGCTGTCAGCCAACAGTGTAGTTTTGATGAGAAAGAGAAATGGAAATAGAGAAGCAGAATGCTTAAGCTGTAAGCTTACAGTCTTTGCTATATAGTGTGCTGTTATATACCTAAACTAACTGATATGTGTAAATCTCTAATAATATTTACTGTAGATAATGAATTTCTGAAAAAGCGCAGATCATGGTCAAAAATTAAAGTAAGTAATAATGAACAAATTGTTTAAACAAATGTTTCAATATTTAGCTTTTTTACATATGAGGTTAGTTCAAATGAGATTAATTTATGTCGCTGCCCAAGTGATATTTGTAATTATGTTTCTAATAAATGAGACAGTGTTACCTATACATTCGTTTGAGGTAATACTTTTTTGAATTTGCTGTGGAAGTTACAATTTACTTATACGATGTTGGAGTAACTTATTACCAAGGGGAGAAGTTAAATGTTGCACATCATACGCTATTACTATAAGACTTGCAAGTTGCCAGCCATCGTTGAAGGTCAACTTAATTGCTTGGATATGTATATTCAAAGCCGCTCTCACCTATCTAGTCGAATGTTTTTGCAGCTATCGTCAGGATCTGAGATGCTTATCCCGGGTTTGGTGGAGCCGGCGCTGCTAAGAGAACTCGTGCTCCTATAAAAAGAGTTACATTTGACATTATCGTGAAACAACAACAAAAACTTTTGACATGCTTGTCCTCTTTCCAAAGATTGTCTGGGAATATTATTTTTAAAATTGAATTTTATCCAGCAAAAAACAATTGTCTGTGTCTATCTGTGGAGTACAATTATTCGTTTAGTATAAGACAACGTCGAAGAGATATGGCGGGTGTGCTCACGGTATGTCGAGCGTGTGGTGGCGCGCGAGCGCGGGCGCGGGCGGGACGCACGCCACGCACAGGATGCGCGCGTTGCAGACGCCGTTGCATGACGTCACCTGCGGCTTGGGCGACAGCGTCAGCACGCACACCTGCCCCACGTAGCCGTCGCTGTTGCACACCTGCGCGGGCATCACACGTGTGCGTTTGAGTGTTTGGAGAACGGTCTCAATTTGAATGTTTTGTTTATAACGGGCAGAATAAGGTGATATCAGTCGTATAGGTATATTGCCTATTAGGTATCATATTTTACCTTTTCATGGAAAAACACAGGTGAGAGATATTAAACGCTTCGTGCTCTTTGCCTATCCTGTAAGGGATGTAGCGCAATGGAATAATAATAAAAAATTAAATTATCTTTAGAATTCATTATAGTTTAGGTATTAGGTTATTATCAGACCCTGAAAATATAAATTTGAAGTTCGAAAATTTCTATTCCGAGGGTCAATTCTGGGAAGCAGTTTCGATACTAGAAATTTGTGTGCGTTTTATAAAATTAAATATCATTGCTAACAACGTCGAAGGGAAACAAAAAAAGCCTGTTTGCGATCAATTTGTTTTCTAAAGGATCTGCAGCGTGGCAGTCTTTTTTTGAACAGCGAATCCAACTGTGGAAAGACAATAAATAGAAATAATTATAATATACCCAGACATCAGGCGCTTGTCCTTTCGGTGGCAACGTGGGCGCAGCGCAAGTAAATTGCAGGCCAGCTCGGGTTTTGCGAATGGGTACCGGGGACAGGAACTCCGGAGCTGGTCTTTCTTGACCATACACACCTGAAACAGCATAAGGCAGTTATGTTAGAAAATTAATAAATTTTTGTAACTCTATTAAAAAGAATGTTAAAAACAGTTCAATCCCCCCCCTCTTTTGTGAAAAATAATATACTTACATAGTTTTTGTTTCGTCTCATTTATGAGTTCCTCCCAGTTGCTTCTTTTGTCAGTTTTTTGGAATATAATAGTCAGATTCTCGGTTCCGTTCCTACGATTAAAAATATAATTTAGAAGAAATATTTGCAATTGTTGCCAGAACATGAAAAGTATTTTCCGTATATGTAATTAAATCTACTGGTTTAATTGTGTATGAAAACAAATACTATATTAATATCAAGTACATTATTGCCTTGGCCTTGAGATGTCGGTTACATTATTGTTTTTTATTACGACAGGTGATGAGAACTATTTCACATTACTTAAGTGAATGATAATTGTAACATTATAATTGAGTCTATACTGTTTTTATAGTCAGATAATGCCAATTTCCTTTTAGATTTCCTAAAGCTAAAAGCAGGCAGTTGCTCAAGTTTATGAATATTTATCAAAGTAATTTCCCCATTTATATTTTTTTTGTAAAAAAAGAAACAAAATGTAAAGACTAAAAAATAATTTCCCTGCCCATGAAATAAAATGTTTGTAGGAATACAAAGTAAAGAAACCTAGTTGTAAACAAAATGTATACACAATGTATGCGGCACAGTGTCTACATAAACATAATTATTTGAAAGTTTTCAAGAATAATTGACAACAACAACAGCTAATCAACTTACGGAGTGTTCAAGCTGATCTCCATGTAGCACAGCTGGGTGTCACTGTTCTGTCTCTCGGACAGCTGCCTGTTGAGAGCATGAAGCATCTCTCGGACTATCTCCTCCAGCTGTGAATGCTGGGAGTGCAGAGCTGCCACGTGTTCAGATATTTGGGTGAGGGTGTTCACATCTTCAGTTAGGGTTTCAACTTCGTGCATTATCCGGCGTAGGTTCTCGTCTTTAGCTGGAAAATTAAAAGATTTATTCCGTGCATTATTTAACAATCAAATGAACAAACATTGTACATAGACGATGAGTCCTTCTGAAAATTTAGAATGGAATACAACAAATGTATATTAAATAATTTGGAATTAATTTCATAGTTTGTGTCATCGTCAGGCATTGGTTTGTCCCATCAAATAAAAATTCTAGAACTTTCTCCCTTTACACTTCTTAGAGACGGGTGAGATGAAGGTATAATATGTATAATCAATCAACCAAAAGGGTATATTACCTTTGACGATTTCGAGATCAGCCAGCGATATTCTCATCAGAAGTTTATATTTGTTACCTTCCATCTGACTTGCAATGCTACTTTGGTATGTTCTGAAATTAAATAGAGAATATGTTAAAATATGTATATATCCATATTTTTCTTTTTATAATCAATGCAGTCATGCTAACCTAGTGGTTTAGAATTGGAGTTTTCATTTAAGGCGCCATGAGTTCAAAGACTGCGTCTGGGAAATTGCTTGGACTTTTAAGATTAAAATATATTTTGCTGTTTTTCGAAATTTTCTTTAAGGCATATGAAATCTTTCAACTCGCAATTGGTCAGGGTGGTAGACTATGGCTACCTTTTCCAATTTAAGAAAAGACATGTTCAAAAGTGGAAAGATACAAAGAGCTGACCACCGTATTGGTGAAGGAATGTTAGTAATACATATTATAAAATGAACTCACGGAATGGGTTTCTTTATAGTTCCCGTCCGTCTCTTCATACTTGTAATTAGAAGTGTATCATTGAATAAGAAAAGTGCTCTATCTTTGATGGTTCCTTGCGCGGATGGCATGGTCACCATCTCGTATCTCAAGAACGATCGGTCTACCGACACTAAGTTTGATAGTCCCTCGATCATCTGCTCCAGGTCGCGTAGGGTTTGCTGCTGTTGCTCCAGCTCGAGGCTCTCTCTCTCAGTACAGTTTATCAATTCTAAGAGGTCATGGATCTCTTTCTGAGCCTCTAACAGAAGTTTGTGATCAGGGTGTGTCTGATCTATAATATTTTAAAAACAAAATAAATTATTTTATACAGTAGATACTAATTAAATTTCTTCAACTCATAATCTAAAATTAAACTGAGAAAAGACTAGATTTTTTTTATTTCCGAATACATTAAAAATTTTGTAGCGCCTAGGGTAATATGCATGAAGAAACCCAATGCCTACATTTTTCTTGAAAAATTCAAAAGCCCGAAATTAAATGCAAATTGACCTGTGTGTTTAATCAATCGTTGAATCAACAGTTTGTAGCTCGGGAACTTTTGAACCGGCTTGATGAGCAGATTATCCAGCGAGAGCTTTCCCTTGTGATCCCTGGCCATCGCATCCAGGAACTTGGCGAAAGCGGGCCGAGAGGCAGCTGAAGTTTTGATCGTCTCCTTGGCTTTTTTCAGATTGTTGATGAAGGACATGTAGGTATCCATCACGGTAGGTTTGGTAAACTAAAATGTAAACACCCATATTTTAATTAGACAAATTCTGCTGTGAAATAATTGATTTATTAAGTGGTTGGATGAGAAGACCTGAATATCGAGCTCAGTAGCAAGTTATTGAAGAGGCCTATGTTCAGAAGTGTATGGTGATGACGATGAAGAAATTCTGTTGCATCCGACAAAGTCCATCTGCTTAGATACAATATCTTTTCGCAAATAGGGACAACGTAAATTTATTCCATTTTACAGCCAACTTCACAGCCCAACAATTCGTTGGAATATCAAAACTGACAAGTTGGTCGCTTGATTATTCTTGGAATTTTAGCATCCAAAACTTACTGCTAAATCACATAAATACTGTAAATAATACTGAGCTACTACTCTTCCGTGGCAATAACAAACATTTATATGTATATATGGACTAAAACAAAGTGCAGGAGAAGTTTTAGGCTTTATTTATATGCACTATTGGTCTAGTAGTGACCTAATTTGAATCCAATATAGATCTACAAAAGTCAAGCCCTTGGATATTTTCAGACTTTAGCCAAATAGACTCACTTGCGGTCAAGGCTTAAACTAAAAATGAAGGGTGACTTGTAGATCGATCATTACATTCGGAGAAAACGGAGGCCGCATAGAAAACATAATATAACATATCTCCAGATTGATACTGAATTGTGTAAAAGAATGTACTGAATGAAGTAAATTTAAATGGTGGCAACGAACACATGAACAACGAATTTGTTTAGCATGTAATGAACTTAATTTATTTAAGCAGATTACGGTCATTTGACGGTCTTAATTTTTCAATAAACTGACACGTACCACGTCCAAGAAAACATCGCCGACCTTCTGTTGTAGATCCCATTGTTCCAGTCTGCGCCGTAGTTGTTCCAATAAAACCTGGTGCACGTTCAGTATCGCTGGCACTTGGTAGAAAATCTCGTCTACTACGAAAGCATCGAGAAGGCCAGCATTCTCTGGACTCTTGAGCGGCTGGAGATATTTCTGAAATCAACATATTTAAAGGAAGTTTTAGGTACGTGTAGACCTACACAATAATAAATTTATAACAACAATGAAGGCGTATGCAAAAAGGCTAACTTAAGAATCTTTTTGCCTCAAACGAACATTATATTTTTAAACTGTCTTTCTGTCTCCATAGACGCTAAACAATTTTTACACAATATTCTTTAAATTATTTTCCATCAGTTACTGTATATAAATTTATCAAATCTATAATGTGTATTAAAAGAAAAGGAACAAGTGCATTACATACATTACATTGGATACATTACATTGGATTATTTTACAAATTGTCAAAGTAATAAATGCCATTAAAAGTAGATATCTAAAATCACTGCAATACATCATATAATATGTTACCTTAAGACCGATGGATGAGGGCAACAATAATAATTGATCATATCTACCAGCATGCACAAACATGATTAAACGTACTAATTTCACTATCAGTACTAACATTACAAAGTACATTATCAAGGATTATCTATAATCACATGCGAATTGACAACTTGCTGTGGTGTTAAAACAAAAATACAAAAATTCTATCAATTCATTCATTCAAGGGGGAGGCGGCAGGGTGTAGTATGCTTCCATAATTTACTAACTTATGTTGAACGCGCAGATTCCGAGCTGCTACTGAGAAGTAGTTACAAAAACCCAATAAAATACTCGATATTCTTTATTTCATTTGATTCAATATGTACATATATATAGACCTGTATATCCCATTCCGAACTTCAGAGAAATACCTTAAGCTGCTGTAAATAAGGATTACTATGGGTATACAATAGAAGTATTTTTCGCATTTTATCGACATTATGCTCACAATACCTGGACACGAGAAAGCTTTTTGGAGTTGGACGGAGCCTCAAAAAGACACCTCTAGAAATGTACCCGTCAACAAACGTAAAACAAATCTACTTTGGTCCAAAGCCGATTTACTTTGAATTGTTGCTTTTCAATAAACTAATTGGAAGTTATAAGCTCCTGGGACATTCTATTGAAATTATTAAGTAATGACGTAAATAATACAAACGAGGATATGAAAGTCAAGTCGGTTATTTTTGTAAGAACTGTGTGCGGTGTATTAAAATTATGAATAAACGCTAATTTCAGATGAATATTGTGAAGCATATTAAAGAGTATTTTTATTCGCTTTATGTTCATGAAATTGGTCTTAAAATATATCAACTCGTTGATTGCCTGGTTGGTCAAGTGGCCTGATCGAGAGGTCCTGGATTTAACTCCCGAGTCGGGTACTATTCGAAATTTTTTAACATAAAATTTCTTTCTAGTTAAAATTTCTAGTAGTGGCTCTGAGTTTGGATTTGTGTCTGATGCATGTCAATAGGCTCATCACCATCATGGTGGGGCATAAACGTAACTTTTGAAGCCTAGGAGTGCACTCCTCTGTTTACCTCTTCTCAGATTACAGGCGTGTTGTTACGTCTTACAATATATATAATATGCAAGATGATAGTAGAATAGTGACATGACGAGGTCCTTGGTATCTATTACCGGTTAACATGTAATTCTCAAACAAATGCATGTTTCCATTCTTATTAAAACATATTCATATATAGGATTAGCTCGCTGAAGTGGTAATGGGCCGAGCATATCTGCCGAAGAACCAATAACCGGTGGAGTAGACAAGTTCTGGAGAGGAGAACGTGGCTCCGCTCGGCAAACGTAGTGCAGGACGCCCTCCGGCCCGGTGGTATAACGATCTGAGAATGGCTGTAGGCAGATTGCATTGGGGAAAACCTATGTCCAGCAGTGGACTGAAAAATGCTGATGACAATTATGATGATTACAATATAACCAAAGTAAAGTGAGGCACATAATAATTCATGTCTCCTCTAACAGCCTTTTTCTAATGATATTGACAAGGTTCTCCTATCACAATGAGAGGGGAGCTCTGTTCAACAGTAGATCGATAAAATGATTGATTATAATTTCATAATATTTACTAATTATTACCCGGGATTTTCAGCGTGAAAACACTGATTATTTCCATGCAACTTTATATCGCTCATTTTCAAACTGTCTCCTACGTGAAATATCAGCAAAATCGTGTTAGCGATTCTAATGTGGAAACGTAACTGATAAACGGAGAAACAGAAATTAAAATTGCAAATTATAATATAATTTACGATATGCATAAAATTATAACTTATTATTTCACTGTCATATTAAATTATCCAAGTCATTTTAGTGCACAAAGTATTCGCGCACATCATCATCATATTTACTGCACCTTTGACCTTGATTGTTCCATAACACTTTAAATCCGTCAAAATTGTCAGCGGCGAATTCCGGTGTGCGAAATTTATTTTGGGCAATTTATTCAAAGCAGGTCCTCATAAATAACAAGCCACTTAAAGCGTCCGTGATGGAGCACGGTAAATCTTGACGACGAGTGGTGAAGAGTTTTTTCACACTGGCCATAATGATGTCGTAAATAACGTATTATAATAAATTATGAATAAAGAAAATTATTTTAATACACCAATGAGGAAATAGTGCTTATTAGATCGTAGCACGCGATTTATTATTTGGTTAAGGGAGGTTTAGTTGAGGGTTCACGTCACCACTATTTAATTACGCACAGACGGACGCCCTCCCCAAGACTTGGCCTATATTAGGGTTTACAAAGCGCCAAGAAATAAATACTAGAAACTTAGAATAAACTAATAGAAACTTAAAAATTCGTGTGTTACAGAATGTTAGTGAAGTAATGGATTTTCGCATTATATTCATACAGTTTTACTGCAAAATATTTTCTGTAAAGCTCCCTTTTCTATTGTAATCGAGATATTGTTTTTTAGGAATATAAGCTACCTTTAAGCCCTTTATTTTCAAGTGGGTACTGTTTTGAAAACAACAAAGCAAATGTCCTTAGAGGACACAACATATTTTTCGCGTGGGCATTTTCCTTAAAGGGTTTATGCGGTGTACTGGTGCGGTAATTTAAATTTATTCGTAAATAACAAAGCCCTAAGCATTCATGAAAAGGGTTTTCGGTTTACGACAAATTTCACCGAGTATGGAATATTTTGATGAAAGCGCGCCATAGACATAATATTAGGTAGATGGGATGTGTGGGCGGAGAATATTTATTAATGGTTTGAATATTCTCAAAAAATATACAATTGGATGTATTGTATTGCAAATTGTATGATGAATGTATTATAAAAGTGGAAGTTATTTAGAGAGTAAATGCTGATTAATTCATATCATTAAACTTTATGGTAAATACCGACAGAAATTTAAGTAACTACGAATATTAAGTTTTGCAAGATCTTGTCCTATTTGAAAGGACCGAGTTAATGAAATTATCCAGTTAAGGTATCAGCGATTTGATATCATTTGGCTATATAAGAAGAGGTTATATCAGTGGTTCCCAACCTTTTTAGGTGCGCGCCCCACTTTTGAGATTTTGAAATCGAAAATGCCCCCTAATCA
>DWEE01003555.1:0-10401 GCA_018245755.1 Parelbella macleannani
ATCCGAGATTTTGACCACCTAGACATTAGCTTAGTTAATACACTAACTTTTCGTCATCAGCCAGTATTCGCCGACTACTGGACATACACCTCTTCAGCAGCTTGTCCCTGAGCTCAATAATAAATAATAACAATCGGTAAGGTCGGTAGTACCAAATTATATTGTTGTCATCAATACTTGATAAGCATGCAAAATTTTAAACAATTCGGACTTCTGAAAGTGGGTTAAAACCTTATTAAAAGATTTTGTTACGCTCATACGTACAAGTGAAGCTCGTATAAGCGAGTTAAAATTGTTTAAATTTACTTCCATTTCCTGTCGACTGCGAAAGCCGATTGAAATATTTCAATTGGTGCACAATTAAGTCGTCGAATCGCTTTTTCGTATTTTTTTTCTTTAAATTTACTTACTAAAACAACGCTAGTAACTCGCATTCGGGAAAGTTATTTCTCCAAGTATTATTTATTTTGCCAAAATCGTTTCACTTGTTTTGAAAAATGGTTATATTATGTTAATATGTAGTTGTAGTTCTTTTTCTAATTAATTGATGCGGGATAACGAAAATTATGCTGTCTTGTATAAATTTTATATTGACTTTATTTTTCTCTAACTTTAATTTTTCATCAGAAATATAGACAAACTAATTGAAAATTGTAAATGACACATTGTACAAAATGTAAAAAATGCTTCAGATTGTTGATATCCTCACGTGAATAGAGTGGTACTTCTACGTTATAAAGTTTAATCGTTTCTATAAAACCAAAGTCTAATAGTTCCTATAAAACTATTAAACTTAACGATGTGAGATCGCGGAACTATGTACGTTGTTATGACACCGATGTAGGTTTAAAATGCATTCTCGTTAAGCCAAGCTGGCAACATTGTTCCACACACACATAAAATTTATATGATGGGAATAAGAAACACCATAAAACGCTACCTATGTAAACTTTCCTATCTGGATGAGATTGTCAGAAACAAACTAGTTAGAAATAGCAGCAAACTAGTTCGATAGAGCGATACGAAACATGAACACTTTCATGGATATAGATTTTAGTTTTTATCTGATAAAATTGAACTACATACGTGAGCTTTTGTATTATACAATATAGGAATCGTGCCAAAAGGTTACGGGCGTGTTCGAACCGGAAATTGTGAGCGGTGAACAGCCTATCGGTACAAATATCGCTTACACACGTTACGAAGCCAGTTGGCAATAACACAATGCCAAAGTAATTGAAACCCACCCCCCTGCCCCACAAAAAATTGACAACGACCCAAAAAGGTATAAATTCATTTATGCTCATAACTTTTTTCCGACCCATTTATCATTCATTCCGTGCTGGAACACCGATCTCCTCTTAAAATGATAGGTTTAAGCCATAGACTACTACTTTGGCCAAGTGCAGGTTGGTAAACTTCAAACGCCTTAGAGAATTTTGCTGCTTCGTTGATCAATGTTCCATCTTAAAACCAGGCCTTTTGGCTAAGATCAAAAGGTCATCTTAATAATAGTGCGCTTTTTAACCAATCAATTCAATTCCCTTACTGAATTTGTACGTGGATAACACTTGGTGTTTTTAAAACACTGCCCAACCCAAGGTCTCATAATTCTTACAGGCCTCGGACACCAGTTATACCTATAGTGGCAGTCTTAAGTAGGCCTACAGAGAACATACTCATTATTGGATTCTGTAATCCCACCGCCTTTCCACGTAAATATTAATATTAGTTTAATTAAATTGTGCTAAAGGTTCTGGCTAAATAAGTTTACGGAAACCTTGATATGATCCTCTCATTTCCTCTTGCAATTCGCAGGGAAAAATGGAAATTAAAAGGCTAAAGCTTAAAGAAGCCTTAAGAAACCCTAATGAACTAACACACGCGTAACAAGCCTTTGTAATATTATTCAGTTATCTTTTATTCATTTGTATCGGTATTAGTTCCATCTGTATAAATAAAAGCCAAGAGACCCATTTCAACGTTGTACGTATTTTATCTTTGAAAAATAAGGTAGAGTTCATTCAAGCAAAAACACTGTATGTGCTCTCAATCAACGTCTCTTGATCTTCGGTTGAGAAATGTCACGATCGCACTAATGTCTTTTGATGAAGAATCTAGAAGTAATGAGGTGGAAATATCGCTATATGTTCGTTGTTATTTCTAGAAATATCAGCGTTTCGTTTGAAATATTCTATTTGAGATACAAGAACAATTTGAGAGGGCAGATTATACAGTTATAGAAATAGTAGAGTGGACAGCAAAAAAGAATTGTTTAGACTTACTTTTATAACTGGTACTCTGCATCCATAGATATATACATATATGTACAAATAACAACCGATATGTTTCTTCCGTAAATCCTATCATCTGAACGATATTGAAGCTTATTGATGTTCACAGAAACCGATCAACAGAAACACCACAACGTCTTTTGTTACATAAGCCAAGCGAAGTTTTCGACTTGCGAACGCTTTAGCGGTTCAAGAGTACAAATACATCGAATGTGACAAAACTAAAAGGACTGCGACTGAGAGCTTCGTGACAAAAGTATTGTACAAGTGCTAAAAGGAAACTACACTTCCTTTATCGACCATTTTTCGCGAACCGATGACAATCACGTACGATGAATCACTCTTGTTGCAATTTCCTCTTTTCAAGATATACAAGCGGTAAATATTTCTGTCAGTAAATGCTATTTGTGATACCTACATGACAATGTGGACATGTAACAACTTCTGCATCATGCGATCTTTGGTATACCCAGTAGTATAGAGCCTCCTTTTGTGTGGCACAACATTCATATTCAACGAGTTGACGACTTATTCTATTATTCGTTGAACTCTATTGTTCGTCGAACACTGGTTTCAAGACACTGCTCTCTGTAATGTTCAGTGAACAAGTTGATAAGAAAGATCAAAACGAATTTAGGAACAACTGATATTGATCAACGGATCCTACAGCTATATACCTACCCCGTCTCTAGTGTAAATATATGCATGTTTTATAAACAATCAAGACTTCCAAATAATTTCTAAATAAAGGAAATTGCATTGAACATTATAATTATAGCTTCACTAGGTCAACTATCCTAAACGACTAGTACTCTTTGTTACGAAACGTATTTATTCAATACATTCCTCATTGAAACGAGACACTCCGAATTTTAATTAGTAATATCGATGTTTTTACATTGATCGTGGATAAATTCGATTAAACTTCAATTCTAATTAAGGGACTCGTATTTGTTAGATTAGCAACTCGTATTTCGGTTTTTATTAGCATTGTTCGAGGGCTATTTATTTATTCAAAATTCTAAATTGGATTTTGCAAAGTAGCAAAGCTTTGTGCTTGAACATTTTCATTTAAATGTTCACCAGCTAAGCAATCGCCACTGTAATAGTCTATCGTTGATAGAGTTTACCGTTTATGTCTATTGTGTATTAAAAGGAGTTTATTTTAGAACCACAAATATTTTTTTGCACAATACCATTGCTGCGTAGCGTATCTCGTAGAAACGCAGTTTATTCTTATGTTTATCAGAATATCCTCTGCCTACTCCCTAACAAACCTGTCATGATAACATTAGAATAATGTAACACAGTGGTGACCCCTATGTGAAATCATGCGCGGAAACAACGTGTCTTATGCAATAATTTTATAGAATCATTTTAGAACATGATAATTTTTATATGAAGTGTGAGATTAAACAACAATATGTTTATAATTAAAAATTAGAATAAAAATAAAGAGTGCTCGGTCAAAACACAATTTAGACCTGAATTACTGAGAAGTGTGCACGAAGACCCATTTTACGTATAGTTACGGGTATATTGAGAAAAAAATAGAGCATTTGAATTAAAAAAAGTATATAATTATTAAGATACTTTTCCCCCGTTTCGTAGTTTTATTAATTGAGCGACTTTAACATTCAGCGACCGTAATAGCTACCTTAATTAAAGTAATATTTTAAAGTACTCATTTAAGGTTCATTGGAAAGTTTCAAAGTAATAACGACTATATAGTCGATAAATGAGATTGTGGGGAAAGGTATAAAACTATTTAGAACTTAATTTACGAACGAGGCACCGACGGCCTTAGAATAGAAAGCGCTTTCTCAACATTTTAACTTCTCGCGAATAAAGGTGGAATTAAAGAAGTTGTGGGAACAAAAGAACGTTCCAGAAAAAGACATATTGATTTATGTGTGTGATAAATCGCGACTCGCTCGATTTGGTTTAAATTCAAAACGTGCGCGGAAAGTAGATTTCAAATAATGCAAAAGCACGACAGATCTGTAAAGATAGATATATTTGGCACTCGGTGCTCTCTGCCTGTCCCGTAAAGTATCTGGTGTCATAATACAATAATAATAAGAATAACAATTAAATTGGTAGAAAATATGATGTATTAAATATATGTCAAAATTCATTATTCTCGTAGGAAATTAAGTTTCTGTTCATCACCATTAGCCCATATCGACTCACTGCTGGACATAGGTCTTACCAATAGCATGCTCCTAAGATTGATCTTCAACCAACCATTTTACGTATACAAAAAATCCACTAACTCTCAGGGCACCCTACGATATGTTTGCCAAAATCTTGTTTTTCTCATTCTAGAACACTTCTATTCTAAAGGTGATCGGTTCATTTATAGATACCACAATCAATAATTTACGTTAAAATTATTTTAACACGTTCTCTCAGAACACACTGAATGCCTTATATAAAATGCATGGAAATCGTATAATATAGAGTTTTTGACGTTCAATTTTATAAAAGCATCTATAAATCTTCCCTATATTTTCACGCTGCTTCCTGAGTGCCGTCGTTTTCTTACGTCGTCCTACTCAAATAATCTTCAAAGATAAATGCATTACGCAAATAAGCAGTCACTTTTAATACGGATGAAAAGTGATTTTTTTTTCATTTTCCAAAAAAAACTAATATCGTGCCTATAATCCCAAAAGAGGTAGGCAGAAAAATATACATTGTACACTCCCACGTGTGACCATTAACTTTTCGTCCCACTATGGCATAGATGTAGAGCTGATTTTCGAATATACAATAATTGTTATTTATACCAAATCGATTATTAGTTCCTATTCAATTTCACGGCTAGTTAACGTTATTTTATGAAATTATTTGTACTGTGAGAAACACGTCTTATTTAGGCAAATTATTTAAATTAAACCTAAGTTATTGTCTGTTTCAAATCTACTCTGAATTTTAAACACATGTATGTAAATTAACTGTGCTAGGAAATTCGTAAAGAAGGCAGTGTTTTGAGCGTATGTCTATTTATAGTTATCAGAATAAATATCGAAAAGTTATGAAAGAGATTTCTGTGGTAACGTCAATTTGTTGAATGAGTTTAAGTGTACAAAAATACGAAATTCAAACGAAGTTTACGAAATTCAAATTGTTATTAATTTCTATATTTAATATAATATTCGATATAAATATTTAATTTAATACTACTAATGGAATATTCAATTAGTTAACTTATTAAATATTATATTATATATTTCTTAAGAAGTAAAATAGTTTTCTTCGATAGCATCCACGGTGCCACTTAATAACGAATCTGAGGAGTCTGTAAAATAAACTTCGCACTCAAAATGGAACTTAAGTTTTCTTAAGTCGTTCTCTAACAATTTCTCAGTGCCTCCTTTTAAAATAAAGTGCATTTCCGGTCCATAAAACCGTCCGAGTTTATTAATGGCGGATTAGTTGCGGTGTGAAAATACCGACAGATCCTAATTAGCGTGAAATGCAAGCGGATTTCCGTAATTAAGATGTCAGTTATGCTTAGAGAATAATTGGCGTAGTTTAGTTTTCATTCCGAGCGTAATTCCTAGTTATTTATTGAAGATATAATTCGACAAAGCAGTATTACGTTGTGTGCTAATAAATCTTTAGAAAAATCTTTGCTAATTTACCAAGGCTCCCCACCTATTCCATGGGACATAAAGGTAACTGGTGAGACGTGCGAGTCTACTACACTCCTCTGCCTACCCCTTTGGGAATTATAGGCGTGATGTTAGGTAATTTACTACCTTAGTACCTTAAATATTTAATCTGTTCAATAAGTTACTATAAATAAGAAGTTATTGCGAAAAACATGTACTAATGATATTGCAATTAATCGAGTTACGCCGGTTACGATAAGCTATATAGATAGCAATATTTCCGGGTTTCGGATGGGGCTAATCATTGTAACTCATTTGTTATCTGTAGTTAACACTCCGTCCGTGCTCCACCCTAGCCGTATTTCGGCACATCTACACTAAGCCACGCTAAAAGATAAGTTGCCGACAAACTAACAGTACCTACCCTTAATGACCACATGCGGAATTGTAACACACTCGAATCTTGGCAGCAGCTTCATTTGACTCTCGACGTTTTCTCGGCGCTAGAGATTTCTCGACACTCTACTAAAAAGCTATGTACTTACTCGTTAGTTGAGACTTGGCAGCTGTCTGTAACAAGAAATTATATTATCGATTAGTATTTACTAGAATTTTATGGCCTTGGCACTAGACTCTACCGAGAGACATGCCATTATGAATGTAGAGTACGTATAAAACATTTTTTTCAGTGATTATAACATTATACGATCGTATTCGTAATACTATTTTTCTTTTGTTTATATTCTGTACGTTTGCTATAAGTTTTTAATAATTTTAACTTTACTGTAGCAACTTTTGCCAACGGAGAGACAATTTTAATAATATATTTGCCATAAAGTACTTATTGTCTCTGATTCTAGCGGTTTCAATACTAGGTATTAATATCAGTATATTGTGCTTTTTATTCGATATTATATTCGAGCTTGTAAGACTTTCAGCGTAAACTTACACCGTAGGGAATATTTAAATAGAGAACGACTCAAAAATAAAATCCGTAGTTCTAATTTCGAGTTCGTTAAGCCTTTGGGTTGAGCAAAGTGCTTACTTCACTTAAAACGAGTGTCCACTAAAACTTTTTCTTGTTACGAGATTTTTTATAGCATATATAAATCTTATTGTTAGCTCGCAATTTGTTCAAAGAAAATAAGTTAACCATTTTTAAATATTATGATTTCACTACTACAATAATTTCATACAAGCATGTACTTGCCATATATGTATACCATACATATATGTATATTTAACAGTCTTCTATAGACATGACATTACATCTCACCATATAATTAAAAGTAAGCTAGGAGTACCCTATTTTATTATTTCTTTAGAAAATATATGAAATAATTATTTATTTTAAAATGTATTTGCTGACTATATCTGATTCAATATAAAAAGATTTGTGAATGAAGGTTCCATTTACGAAGCACTCTGTAGCTTTGTGTGTTGATCATAGCAAGTAAAAAGAAGATCCAGTTCAGAAATAACGAAATAAAGAAAAGTAATTGAATAGAACCACGCTCTATCGTAAATTTAATGTAACCACCAATTTTTGTCGGTTACTGTTCTGGAAACGCGGGTTTTAGGGCTTAAACATTTCCTCGTAACCCATATTTATGCTTCCCCAGAAGTGCTACGAAACTCATAGCTACATAGCTACGAAAAGGAATGTAGCAATGTAGCAACCTACGCCACGTTTTATATTTAATTACGGAGGTGTGTTTGCCAACACATTAGCCTTATAACAACAGGGACATATATTTTATGTAACTCGAAAACTAGTTAGCCTAGCCGCAACTTATTACAAACAGTAATAACTAGAATTTAGTTATTTTTGTTTCAAATAAAAAAATACAAGTTACAATGGAGCGACGTCGATATAGTGTTTCTTTATATGGAATTATAACATTTTAAATAAAATAAAACATTTACAATCTTTATAACCAGCTTTTGAACTTCTATAAAAATCGAGACACTTTATAGAGAGGCGCTTAAAATTCACCGTTTAAATCCAACAATTTTTTACGATTTTTTGTTACTGCAACTGTCCATAGAATTTCCCATTTAGTAACTTTTCCATTATTTAATTGACAATATTGAATTATTGGTAAATGCTAGTACTGATATTTTTTAGAATATCAATATAAGAACCTCTTAAAAACACGCAAGTAATTTATCAATTTCCTGGTCACTATCTGAAAGATTTTGCCTAGTTTCATATAAAAACAGACCCTTACAAAATTGTCCCAAGATACTATCGTCACTTGGGGTTCGTTCTATTGATTTGATATTCCTTTTTATCTCCTTGGGCATAAAAGGTTTTTAAAGTATCTGTCTTCGTGAAAATCATTTCGTAGTTTGCTAGTATATGTATGAATATGCAGATATTGGGTCTCGCGGTCATGAATACGTACATATATGTATATATGTAACAAAGCTGTTAGTCTCACTGCAACTCTCGAGCTTAAAGGCTTTTGGAACTGTGACCTAACTTTCTGCTAATGGCGTTTTCACGGTATCTTGAGATGTTGAGTTTTCTCGCCATAATCTTTGTACCATGTTCCCCATTCACATTATTCTTAATAGTTACGGAACTGGTGCATATAGAATTGAAAAACACACTGATCGATACATTCTCATGACCATTATAATCTATTTTATTTTGTAAGTTTGATCCGCGATGTTTTTTTCTACCTTGCCAATAATTTATATTATAAAAATTCGATTGTGAAAGATCTAATACTTAAGATTAATAATCATTTGTTATTCATCATTTATCTTTGACACCTACAAACGTATTATTTTAAAATAAAAAAAGAAGAAAGGCAGTCAATCTTGATTTACCAAAAAGAACTTGTAACAATTCTTTGGAAGAAAGTAATGATAAGTGTAAACTTAAGTTTCAGTATATAAATCTGTTTTGAACCTAAAGTATTCACAATTCAAATGTACACGTACTCTTTAAAGCTCTATTGAATCTTACCCGAAAGCTATAGTTTTTGACTACGCTAGAGGTAAGTGGGCTTACATTACTTTTACAGGGAGTTCATTAAGAGCTAACCAAAGTAAACTTAACATCACGCCTGTGATCCCCGATGAGGTAGACAGAAATGTGTTATTGTACACTCCCAGGTTTAATCAATTACGTTTACATCCCACTATGGAATCATTAGTAATTGAACTGTTATATTACGTAAGGTCTCTAAGGATACAGATATTTAGCTCTTTGTGCTTCTGTCTACCCCGTAAGGGACCTGGCAAGATGATGGCATAAAAATACTTATACAAGTACTTTACGTAAATAAGTAATTTGGATAATTTAAAGTCCGTATGTACATAATATGTACATATACATATATATACTCACGTATTTTTTATTAATTTATTTGCTACAGAGCTTTTAATGTATCACAGATTCGTATCCAATGTATTTTCTTAAAATCGAGGTTTTTCGCAAATGGCAACATTATAGGGGTATAAGGGCAGGGAAACCAGCGTCATTAGGCGCGTGGTAATTTATAACAGTTGAGAACTTTGATATAACTTAATGCGGGCAAGAATTATATTAAAAGGTTATTTATACGTTTTCTCTAAAAACTTATATTTTACGATAAATTTTTTTAAGTCGTCAAGTAACAGTATTATTCATATTGTATTCTTTGTAAAAATAAACATCTTTGACACTATGTGTTCTCTGCTTAGCTTGTAAGGACCTGACTAGACGAAATAATAAGAATAGCTTGCAATTTGATATTATAGGTGCAAACGAGTGCAGAATGTGTCCTTTTTGTTATTACTGTTTTTAAATAAATTCATGTAACACCCGTTTCATTTAATTAACTCGCAACTTATATTATGTTTGAACTTGGATTTGTAGCAGTAAAAAGGGCGGAAGTTTGACATTTAATACTACTTGGGAGGATTCTAAATCCGAATCGTAATGTGCTATGAACCCTAAAAAGGCTTCGTAAGGCTTTCGCTTGGACGTTTTACTGTAAGTAATCGCGTGTAGGTAAAAACGTAAGCACATCTGCGTATTAGCGCACGCCATCTGGCGGTTAAACAAGAAATAGAATACCGAATGATTTATGCGTTTTAAAAGTTAACGAAGCTTTCGACCGAACTGTTATGAATGGTAGAACGTAAAAGAAAGATTTTAAGATAGCTTATTGTAAAATGAACAATTTGTAACGTGAGTTTAGGTAGCGTTACAACAAATAGAGCTCCACGGCAAAACCACGTGACGGAATTTTCGTCTTATAAAACCATATAAGAGGTAGATAAATTGTACATGATATCTACGTGTACTGTAATCCGTAAAATAAAAATTTACAATTTATTTTGACACAAAAAAGATTGGCCAGCCCTTAAATATGAACACGGCTTACTTTCGATTGAATCTGTGAAATTTTAGTACTTATAATAATAATAATAATAATAATCATTTATTTCAAGAAGTTTTTCTCATATCAGTAAGTTAGTGTGACTTAGCC
>DWEE01003556.1:0-10401 GCA_018245755.1 Parelbella macleannani
GAGAATTTAGATTTTTTAGTAGAAATATCTAGTAGTGGCTCGGGATTTAGATCTGTGCCCGTTGGCTCACCACCTATTCCATAGTGGGACATAAACGTAACTGTTGATACGAGGTAGTGTACTACATTCCTTTGCCTACCCATTCCTGATTATAGGTGTGATTTTATGTTTTTTTATTATATAGGAGCATCTGGTAAAGAATGGGAGTAGTACACTCTTCTGTCTATCTTTCGGGAAAATATATGCAGAATACCAAGTTAATATTAATTGTTATTGTAAGTTTAGAGATATTTGGCTGCTCCCTGTCTACCCTGTAAAGGACAAACAAGGCGTTACAAGATAATGTCAAGTTACCGACCTTTTCATTACTATCGCGCAATTTCATTTGCAGGGCAAGCATAGAGCACACAATCATCACATTTAAGAAAATTAATTTAAGAATGATGAACGCATACATATGAGTTCATCATTCTTATAGTCGATCAAATTTATATCAGATACCGCTAATATGATGTTACTCTTGAGACATGTCACAGTGATTCATATCTTAATGTGCAGTGTATAGATGTATGATGTAGAAATGCAGGAAGTTAAGCATCAGGCCCCGTGTTAGTGGTGCGTAGGCGCTGGTGCGTTCACCGCGCGCCGGAACAGCTGTATTACCGATATATTATCTACTTACGGACGACGGTCGCGGCCGTTCTCTTCAATTGTATTTATATGCCCTAAAAGATAGTGGTGGCTCGGTGGCTAGAAGCGCTTCGGGGGTTCTGAGATCGAATCTAGACGATTTGCTGGCAGATAATCAGTTCTTTTTTTTCTACAGTACGAATCAATGAGGTTTATTACTTCAGGTATATATCTACATATAAGTCACCAACAATTGTAGGTTACAGACTAATTCAAACACACACAAGCGCACATACACATGCACAGTCACACACACATATAATACCACTAGTTATTACTATGTGGGTATATTACCATTTATTTTTTATTAATTTATTGAGTGGCTGGTAGGTGTAAGACGGCTCCCGCGCGGGCGGGCGGCGAGCGTCAGAGGGTGCTCCGCGTGGAAATTACATTCCGCGAGCGCCGCGTATCTATCACTTGTGAATTTAACTTTAGTTGCGAGCTAGTGTGGGGCCTAATGTACCTACCGTGTGTCTGCTGTGCATGTGTTCAGTGGGTGTGTGCTACACTGCATTCTGCTGGATGAACCGCCGAATAGGATGTGAGGAGTTGTGTGTTGTGGCATTCGTAATTGGTTATTTTGGATATTCCGACTCGTTTAATTATTGATTGAGGTTGTTGACTAATGCAAAATTGTGGCCATATTAAAAAATAGTCATCATCAGCTTTTGGATTTCCAATGTTGGACATAGGCCTCTCCTAACCGGTGCCACTCCTTCCGGTCAGGGGCAGTCACAAAAAATAATATAAAAAAAATTGCTAATTCTGGTAGATTTTTGGCAGGCATATGAAAAAAAATGTACCTTATAAAAATTACATTTAAGATCCTGGATAGTTTTAGACAGCTTTAAAATATCATAACAACTCTGTCTCGCATGTCAAACTTTATTTCTACGCAAGCGTTATAAAAGAAATATTTACATATGATAATATTATCTATAATAGCAACAACTGTTAGGAAAGTTGTCATAACGCTGTTTTTTTTATACGACAGTTTATTGTTTCACAGATCGTCATACCCGTCGCAATCCAAGAAGTTTTTTTTCAATCGAATGCAATAACAATCCATAGACTTTTTAATAGTAGGTAATTATATGGAATTGTAATGTGCGCATTTGCGGGTGCGTTATACCACTTAAAGTTGGACTGCTGTAAGTTCTGTTGTTCATTTTGAAAAGTCGAGAGTATGTTGGAAACAAGTTATTTTCTAATGTCTACAATTAAATAATTAAAAATGTTGTGTTTCATCATCATCATCAGCCCACTCCCGTCCACTGCTGGACATAGGCCTCTCCAATGGCACGCCACTGAGCTCGATCTTCTGCTCTTCGCATCCAACCATTGCCAGCCACTTTGCGTATATCGTATATTTATGTGTTTTTTATTGTTATTTTTTACCATTATATCATTATTATTTAATAAATTATGTTTTTAATTTCAATTATGTATCTTATCACTATTGCTTTTATTAGAATTTTTCAATTGTGGTTTAGACATTAATTAAACACGAGTTCATTAGTGTAAGTGGCCAGCAATGTTTTCTATTCAACGGTAAATTAAAAAACAAAGATATGAACGTACATAGGTACATATTATATTGTGCCTCTAAAACATCATGGTGTCTATATTGTTGATATCTAATTGGCGTTATAAATTCATTTTTCAGTAACGTGGCTTGCATTTATAACCGTCAAATCAGATTTTGAATTTGGAACATCTGTATTTATTCAAAAATACTCAAATTTTAAGCTGTGATAGTAACTGGCCAGTGTTGTTTTCTTTCTAATAGAGTATATTTATAACTTCTATTATTACATAACCTCGAATGTTTTTGCCACATTCGTTGAATATGCGTATTTTCTTGGAATTATAAAAGTGGATGTCATACCTAGTCCACTACGATAGACAATTACGGGTCGAAGGACTTTATGCTCTTTACAGAATATTGTGGAGAAATTTAAAAGGGACAGGTTTTATTTTATATTTTTTTTTAATAAATTATGGCAATAATCACACCCCCTATTCCATGTTGGGGTAATATAATAAGTGAAACGTGGGTGTGTTACACTCCTCAGCCTACCCCTTTGGGTATTACAGTTGTTACATTATGATAAGATACCTCACGTTAAGTTATTTCAATTTTGGGAATAATAATTTTACTATTAAATGTTATATTAAACAATACATTTAATTACTAAGTTTGCCGCGCTAAGTAGGTATGTCTTTTGGGGCTATCACGAAAAAATATAAGGCTAATTTAGTATATAATTTAGATCAGCTTTTCACGTATTTCTATTTTGTTTTCATGTCTTTTTTTTGTATAAAAAGCAATAATAATTTATATATTAATACGTGAAGCAAAAACTTTGTACCCCTTTCTACGAACATTGCGCGGACGGAGGTGTATGGGCACACTTACCTATAGTTTATATAGAGAAGGAGTGGAGAATGCTAAAATGTATGTGTAATATGTATTACAAATACCTACCTACCTTAAATTCGATTAAATAAACCCTTTATTATTTACGTTCCCATTGTCAATGTCAGACATGAGACGGATTGTTGTCAATAAATAACACAGAGGAAAGATATAAGCGTAGTCTTTGACATTAGAAACTAGACAACGCTCAAACTGATTTTTTTATGATTTACAAACAAATTTCGATAGCTACTGGGCTACATGTAAATATTAAATCCATCATCTCTGTTGCCGGCAGTAGTGTTTACCAGGTTGTCATAAATCACTAGTGCGTCTATCTTTCAATAATCCAATCAAAGCGGGTTCCCTATCCGAACTAATGTTATTGTCACACCGACCAGCTATTATCTGGCCGAAGCGAGCATCTGAATGTCCAGTCACGTACCTGATACAGCGAGACGGATATACCCCAAAGCGTTACGAGGGAACGGGATCGTTGCAATGATGTAAACAATCGAAACTATTCAGATCAGAAAGGACTCAAAATGAAGATCTATTTATATTAATTTAAGTCTTAATAAAGCGGCATAACGATCAAAATTCCTTGTATGACTTCCGCAAAAAATTCGCAATAGTGACTTTAGTGACATTGTCTTGCATCAATTCATATAATTTCGAACTATTTGTAGTATGTAATAAGATTGATATTCGTGTACTCATAGCACGCTAAGCCCCGAAACGCCGTTTTCATTAGTTGGTAGTGAAGTAGCGACATCTATCTTGTGTTTCTTATATTGACATGACCGTCACAGCCGGAATCGGAATGAGGTAATAAAGAAATTGGAATGTCTCTATGTATGTATCGCTTGTAACGGATACTGTAATGAATGTGGGTTAATTAAATAATTCCTTTGAGTTATGTTGCTTTGGTTGCGGTATTTTTGTATGTATGTTTTTTCTTTTATGGGGTTTTTTTTGTGGCGTAGGAAGCATTCCAGCCAGTGACGATATATGCAAAGTGGCTGGCAGCGGGTGGATATGAACAAATGAATATCGAGTTCGATGACGTACTATTGGAGATGCCTACGCCCAGCAGTGGACAGACACGGGCTCTTGACGATGACGATGATTTTTGTAGAGTTATGTTAAGTTATTATTAATCTTTTAAATTTATTGTCTTTAAAATTTTTAGCGACATTTTAGATGAGCGACGTAATTCTTTATCTTCGAAATATTTTATGGTTTCTTCTTTGTACATAAAATATATTGTCAATACCATAAGCAAAGCAGACGAAGTATCTGGAACTGGTTCTAAATATATACCCGGGGTAGTGCAATAAACTTACTCCATAGGAAATATTAACCTATTCTATAGGACAAAATATAACAGGCACACGTTAATGGGAAAATAGGAGTACCTACTGTTATTAGGCGTGATGTTATTGATCAAGTATTTTTAATAAAAAAGGATGCAGGACAGTCCGTTCTCTACTAGTAGGGACAACAAAAGCACTCTAAGCACGTTTAAATGTGTGGTGCAGAGTGGCGCGCGCGTCCATCCGCGGCCGAGTGACTCGCGGTGGTCGCGCGCCGAATTTTTCACTCGTCAACCTAGACTGATTGTTGGTTCACTGATGGTGTAGCGACAGCAAAAAAGTAATTTGCATTTTATATCAGTGAATGGCTTGCAAACGATTTGCGGAACTCAACCAAAGTGTCGACTGGTGTGGAGTATGGTTAAAAATAGATTTTTAATTATTGAAACGAATCGGTATATTTCTTCAAATACACTGAAAGGATGTACAGAGGTGCAGGAGTTGAAGATCATAAGAAACCTTGAGTAAGATTCGAATAACTCATGCACATGGTGACTTACCGCCTGAGTAGTATATAAAGCTGAGTCAGCATAAATAGGAAAAAGTTGCAACAAAAATACAATTTATGGGTAGGTAATAGAGATATAAATAAGAAATCTTCGTCAGCCTATTTTCGTCCACTGCTGTGGATGTCCACACAACGCAAAAAATGTTTAACGAGATACTATAGAAATGTTAGTACAGTTAGTGTATGAAACGAAAAGCTCTTTAGTAAAGGAGATTAGAAGATGTAACGTAGTGTGTGTATGCTGACGGTACCCGCGCCCCGCGCCGCGCTGATTTACCGCCGCGGCGCGTGACGGAGCGGCGCGCGATCCGCCGCGTCCGTCACAATAGCCGTCACGGTGACATTAGTCGCGAGTGTTGCACTATCTGCAACTAATTAACGAGTACCGTCCGCAGAAATGTCGCTGGTATTTTCTAATTTCCTATTGTTTACTGTCGTGCCAGTGTTATAATATTTTGTCAGTTTATAACCAGAATTTTAGATTTAAATTCCAATTATAGTGCCAGGTCAATTAAGTGATGATATTATTGCATGCTGACTAAGTTCGTTGTAGGTAGGAATTTTCAGGATATGTGCCCGGTGAGCTGCCATTGATTCATGCCCTATTCCGTGGTGGGATGTATAACTTAACTATTGAATCGTGGGAGCTTAATGTTTGGTTATAAACTTTCAGATACTCGTATTTAATTTGGTTAGAAAGCAAATAAACGCTACAACAATTTCTTTGGGTACATTGTTTAATTTTCTGAAATAATATCCCGTAACTATTTATTTTGTGTATAATATCCCGAATGCAGGTAATATTTTCGGATCCATCTTGGTCGTTCGCTAACCGGATTTGTTGTGTCATTAATAAGTCGCGGCGCAACGCGGTGAGTTATCGCCGCGGAAGCTGATACAACGGCGGCGGAACGCACTGCGGTGCGCCAAACAATAACAATAATTCCAACGAAAACGGAAATTTCCTAGCGAAAAATCGTTAAAACGGCGGACAGAGTCCAGCGAGCGCCATCAAAGCATTATTTGGTCCATTTAACGTGAAATAGTTGCCGCGGACGTACTAGGAGCGTAGAGGCAGGGGGGAGGTTTTAAAATACGATTTATTACACTATCAGCGGTTTAAAAGCCGGCTCACGCTCTGCGCGCCTGGTAGGCGCATGTTGCGGGCGCGCGGGCCCAGCGGGTGGCGCCTTTGAGTGCGCTCCGGCGTCGATTCCCGCTCGCCGCACTCCTACCGACGTGTACAGGTTGTACACATTTTCCATATTATTATGATTTACGTAGATAACCTACCCGGCGGGCGCATTCGTTCGCCTGATTTATTTCACATATAAATATTTCCGTGCGTAATTGATTGCAAATTAACCATTGAACGTTCGGTACGAGATAGTTTATTGAAGTCCGCTTGAGGAACATTCATGTATGCGTCCCAATATTTCATGAAAGACCCGCCGCGAACGCTAATCTATTCATGTTCTGTGTTACGCGCTCTATAATAATTGTTATTTTACGAATGTTACCTTAATTTATTAATTTGTTGCCGCTCCAATGGATGCTTCTAAATGCCACGTGTCTCAATGGAAACACGAATGAGCTTCGGCCGATATTGGAAGCTACATTTTGGTAATATAACAGCAAAATAGACAATCCTTTATTAGCCCCGCTATAGTAGTCGATACAAGTTAAATATGACCTGGTTATGCCAACAGTAAGTATTGGGAACCGTCTTATTTTTGTACTGCAATATTTTACGAATACCTGGACAATCGCATAGTGATCTGATACTATGTTTAATATAATCAATAATAAGATAATAATGTAATGTAATATATGAATGTAATGTCAGAGGCTCTATTGACGTATTATCATTTAAGATCCGACTAAACCTAAACCCTAAATATAAATAAACTATCGGGAAAAGATGAACAGAAAAATGTCTGTTTTTCTTTTGAACGTTACTTTTCTAATCTAAACATTAGCAAATTAATTCATATACATAGGTTTAGCTGGCCAAATAGAATAGGCTGGCCAGACGATGAAGCATATAATTATTTACCTTTTATCGAATAACATTTTTTACACAACAGACAATACAAAATGGCTGTCACAAACGAAGTACGTTAAAAGAAAATTCTCCGTCGATTATTTCTATTCGTTTGACAGAAAAACCAAAATGGCTTCCTGAAACGCAGTGGAAATACCATCAGCCTGTATGGACAGCAGATCGCGGTGAATGATTCATTAAAGGTGGTTACCGTTCCGTGTTGTTAATGGTCCGTTTAACTGGGCGGTGATTACACCGTGTCACGATTAGTTATTTAGTTATATTAAGGGCCCCGCGTCGCTGCCAGTACTTGCTCCGGCGAGTGAAATATAAGAAAAAGCAATAAAAGCTGAAATATTAACGTCACATTAAGTTTTTTATAGTTTACTATTCTTCAAGAGTTCACACTAGTCACTAGTCACTAGTCTCCACATGCCTCCACTAGGAGAATGCCACGAGGAATTAAGTTAACGTTATGGAAAAAAACCAAATAAACATAATATTTGCAGTTGGGAAATTAAAAAAGCTTGCAAATAGATGGACTTTGGAGTTAAGTTTTATAATTACTCCAATCTAATATTGGTGGTAAATAAGACATAATATCTATTAATAAAATAACTAAACATGACTACTAAATGTTTTAATTAGAGTTTTAGGCGATTAATAAACATTGTGCACACGTGACTATGTCGATGAAAAATCGTTACATGAAATTTTAATTTGAATATCGTAATAATAATACATACTTTAAATATGCTAAATTTTTTGCTAAATTTGCTCACCACCTATTCCATGGGTCATAAACGTTACTGGTGAAACGTGGGTGTGTTCTGCACTCCTCTGCTTACTCCTTTGGGGATTACAGGCGTGACGTTACGTTTACGTATTATTGCTAAATATAACGTCGTTGACCAAACATATTTGCAGTGGCAGTCGCAAAACCATCAGTTTAAAAAAAGACCTTGAATTAATTGAAGGCTTTTTCAATATTTAAATATTTAAAAAAAAAATGTGTTAATTATATAGACATAATACTAACATAGATAGGTATATATTAAAACCGGTGATTTCGTACACATATATAATTTCAGTAGTACAGTTTCAGCAGCAAGGAAAACACCTGATAACCCTAATGAGACGACGTGAAATAAATACTTCAGCGGGCGGCCGGCGACCCGATACAGGTGTATTAGTGCTGGCGATCGGTAAATGACTTGGCTAAATAAATAGCCGACAGTACTGCTGATAGCAGCCCGCTCTGCCATACTTCAGTAGGTATTGTTGATCAATTTACGCTGCGCGAGTTGTCCAACGGTGGACGAGATTAGACGGTAGTGCATTAAATGTTATTTTTGAAAGTTATTGAGGTTTAATGGGAAATAGTGTACATGTTTAAAGTTTTACTGTGTGTTACTTGTTTGACTATATACTATTGTCTCTCATATTGACTGCCTCGTTGGTCGACTGGGTCTCATATTGACTTCAAAACACGGGTCGGGTACTATTGGAGTTTTCTAATTTAGAATAATTTCTAGTAGTAACTCGGAGTCTGTATTTGTGCCCGGTGTATGTCAATAGACTTAACACCTACTCCATGGGACTTAAACGTAACTGGTGAAACGTGGGAGTGATTACACTGCTCTGCCTATCCCATCGAGGATTACGGGCGTGATGTTACGTGTGTCATATTAGGAGTGGGAATATAAGGAATAAATGTTTCATTTTGTTTTATTTTATAACGTATTTGTAACTGTACTGTTGTTCTGTACTCTTTTATATGAATTTTCTCCATTCTGCCTAATAAGAATTGTTTTCACATGACATTGGGGCCGGGAAGGAGCCGGAGTACTTCTAATTACAATTAAATTACAGTTACTTCTAATTACTAAGTACATCCTGTACAAACTTAACTTGCTTATGAGCTCTTAAGGTTTTATTTACTTAATGCAATACGAATATGTAGTTTTTCATTAACATCACATCTGTCTATATTGTTCCGCTGCTGGATATGGTCTAACCCATGGTGTGCTGGGGTACTTACGTCTCTACTGATCCCGTACAGCTCACCTGTCTTCTTAATTTCGTTGATCTTACGGAAAGGAGGACGTCTTTCTAGCAGTAATTAGAACTCATTTGTACTAACAGTGATCGGTTTTGTGACATATTATGTGATCACCCCACTGCCAGTGCAACATAATCCGTTAATTATTTAATTAGTTTGTTAAATTCTCTGACAGATATCTTCAATCCGAATCTTATCACATAGATTCAATATTGGTATAGGATTTTGCAAAGCACATTGACTTTGAGCTGATGGACAACTCGATATGATACCTCGTTGCAGCGTATTGCTGGCAATCAAAATCTAAGTCTTCAGGTAATGAGGTACAGGCGCGGAGAAAACTTACTAAACCATTAACACATTTATTTTTCTAGGCGGGCTCGCTGAGAACCAGCAAGCACCTTGGCCGTTCACGGACAAGGCTATAATGGTCAGCGAGTCTTGCTAAGCTAGGGCATATAAGAACATCGAAATCCTAACGTGTATAAAACTTGTATTTGTCAATATATTTATGTATTGTATAGTGCATAATATAATTATTGTTATGTCTTTGTCATTAGTTTGTCTATATGTGCCATAGTGTTAAGTAGAGAAAGATTTTTTTAAATTTCTATTTGCAATAGCCGAATCTAAAAAGCTACATACAATATTATTAAACATTTCTGTGTGTCTGTGGTTATCGTTCTAACGATTTGTGCGTAATGTATCTGGTTAGTTGTAATAATTAATGGCTTTAACCTCTATTGCTGTGAATTCACTTCAAAATCTCATTAGGCTTCGGTTGTCCGTTATAAAGTTAATTATCCGGTAATCGGGTCGGATAAATTGTGTCTCATTGTTGCGCTAACTGTACCCGCGCAGGTGATTTTCAAATATAACGATAGCATATTCAGTAGGGAATTAAATTGTTTTTTTTTTTTAATTTTAGATATATTTTTAATCGTAATTGATACAACTGGAATATTGCTGCGTGTTTTCCCATAAACTTACGCCCTGTTCCATGGGACGTATAACATGAAAGGTAAAAAGTGGGCGTGTTACACTCCTCTGCCTATCCTTTCGAAGAAACGTAGGCCGGATTTTTATAGTACAATTATTACAAATAATTTTAGATTTTAGAATTTTAATCTTCTTGAGATTTAAATAGCTTTTATTTTAATTGCTACGTTAAAGCTATTAATTATTTTTGTCATCATCTTCAACTCTTTTTTTGTCCATACGATTGGACCAGGATTTTCTCTCAGGATAAGAACCGTTAAGACGACAGTCTGCAACACTGGTCAAGTGCGGAGCAGACAA
>DWEE01003557.1:0-10399 GCA_018245755.1 Parelbella macleannani
ATGTTCGATGTTAGGTGATACATAGATAGTTTGTAATTCTTAAGGGAATGTTTTATTGAAAACAGCTTTAAGTAAATAATAGTAACAGTAGCTAATTAAAATGCTAATTCTTAAGATGGGACTTCCTTTTGTTTGTACAGAAATAATTCCCGGATGAGACCGTGATGTCTCCTCGCAGTGTTCAGACTGCAAATCTTGAATATTTATTTCAAATGCAGACAAAATCTCACCGCAATCCCTGCCTCAACGGCGTAACTTGCATTAAGGGGCCCTACACACCGCGCCTGAATGTCTACTTTGTATGAAATTGTTTCACTTACATTCTATTTATTCCCTATTTACTTCAATTATATTCCTTATTTCTTATAGACAATATTTTTATTTACTCCGATTATTAATAACTTATAAACAATTAGCATTAAAAACATATTAATAATAGTGTAAGATAAAAAAATTAACAACAAATTCACACGCTTCAAAAGTCATATACCTACAACTAAAAAATTTATGTTGGAAAAATTCAATTAAGTAGATAAGATTTTCTTTTGCGTTCTACCTAATAGCCAATATGTAATTTACGAAAGGTTTAGATGACAGTCTTCATTGACTAAAAGTTTCAGTATTTCAGTAAAAATTTAATCAAATATATAAAACAATTGTATACATCATTGTATCCGCCTCCTTAGCACGTAGATTTAAGCCGGTCGTCAGCCTCGGCTGCGGTTTCTTTGCTAAACTCTAAACTTATCTTGCAGTTACGCCCAACTTGAATACCTCCGCAGACTCCTCGCAGGTGACTTTACTAGATCTTTTAACCGTATAAGATTTTCGGCGCGTTTATCCCGCGGATTTCAACTTGGGGAATTCTTAATGCCTCCCGCATTTAAGGTTAAGTGAAGTTCCTCTAATACAATTTCGTATTGTATATTTCCGGTTATAAAAGTTATTAATTTACAACTGTATATTAGATACCTACGTAAGCAATATAAATACGAATACTTTAAGTTAATACTGTTGAAGAAATAACGCACAACGTATATCGTAATAAAGTAAACGTAAGTCGTGAAACGTGGGAGTGTACTTCACTCCTCTGCCTACCCCTTCTTAATATCGGAGGCTAACTGATTTTGGGTCGTTACGCTATCCTAGTTAGTAAGTATACTGTCCAAGCAATGGCCGTTTAAGGGTTTTTATATATAATACTAAAAGCACTCTAAAACTTTTTTCAATTTCATAATCAGCGCCAAAATTTTAATATGCTACCATTTCAAATAAATATATATTTACTTAACGACTATCAATATGACATAGATATAAAATCGATATTCCTAAATGAAGTCGTTACATCTCACACAATGTAATCGTAATAAAATCGTGCAATTTTATATAAAACGCCATTGATGTTATCGGCTGTGTCAACAGTCTTTTTGTACCGATTGCATATAAAAGCACTATCAATATAACAACCCACGTCCGACCATGCAACTTGCGGCTCCGCTATTATTTCAACTGCGATTTTATTAAATTCATTGCGAGTACGGTTCGCAGACTTCGGAGTCACGACTCGTTGAATTAAATTGGCTTAGATGTCCTTATTTTTGTATATGTCTTTAAGATGTTTATTGGCAGGGAAATTAATTTAAACGATCACGTTTTAGTTTTAACTATATTTCTATCGCTTATCATTTGTAATCAATCCAAGTGATGTATCTAAAACATATAAGACTCCAAAAAGACTACAAAAACGGAGTACCGTTCTGAACGAAAATCATGATGAATGTAGTAAAAGCATGTCGGGACTGTAGGGTCAAAGATATTTGGTACTCGGTACTCCCTGGCTACCTAACAAGAGACCTGCGTGATGATGTTATACTGACCGATATCACTCCTAATGAAATTAATGTATAAAAAAATATTAATGACTGTCATATATAATATCATCATATATATATAAAAATTAAAATTATACAGCTTCTAAATTAAGATTATTACGTGCCTACCCCAACTTCTCACCATCACCTGGGTTGACTGGTAGAAAATGCCACTTGGCATTAAGTCCGCCTTTTGTAACCAACAATAAAGGATAAATAAATAAATATACATAACGTTAATAAAGTAATCGAGATATAGAGCCCCATTTAGTTGTAGCACAAAGTACTCTCTTTCGGCAAAGGAAAAATGGTGATGCCTTATTCGTTGTTGCTACCACTGCATCCCTGATGGCTCAATAATAATATGAAATCAAGTTCCATTATTATCGGGTGTAGTATGATTCGCCTTTATGTAAGTACATACGTTAAATCGCAAATTGTCGGTTCACTTGATCGAACAGCTTAGTACTCCAGCATCGCCGCACGTCCGGACTATTACTGGACGCGGCACTTCACGAAGTCATTTCGAGTGATAATTGGAAAAGGGTCTATTTCTTTTCATTTTATAAAATAAGTAGAGTAACAGACTGCCAAATAGACAACTGCAAACGACATCGAACAGTACCTACTGAGTATATAGGACTAACTTTTAGTGTTAGTTTAGTAGGTACGTTACGATATTGTTAAAAAAGGTTATTATTTATAAATTTGTGTTATTTTAGTGTGTGAAAATATATTAATAATAATTGCATTAAATTAGTGATTAAATGATTATCGATAATAGAACTTTTATTGTACCATAAAATCATAAAGTCTTATTTACGGGTGCTTTGAACGATTCCGAAAATGTTTACGCTTCTATGAAATTAACTACTTCAGTAAAAGCTCTGACCACAAAGACTTTACGGTTAGGGATATGCTTAGCAGTACTCCAATAATTAAATGTTTTATACTGTTTATCAATCCATTTAAACGTCAGGTAGTGCGTTAACCAGGTATTATATTTTTCATAATGTATTGTTGAATTACAAAATATTAATTGAAGTTATAATTTACTGAGATGAAGGATTTCAGACTAAGTTAGATTTATTGAGTACTTAACTTAAGTTGACCTTTATATACTCGCTTTCTAGGAGCTAAGTGTTAGAACGTTTCCTAATGAGGTTGTGTGGGTCAGGTATGGTGCGGTGCAAGAATATAATAGATTTGAATATCACTTCTACCCAACAATAATAATCAGTCGTTTAAGCGTGAAAAAATGTGAAGACCACATCATTTAAGGATCTTTGATCTTTTGTGGAATTATATGTTGTATCGCTCCATTTTATTATATTAATAAATTAAAGATTACATAAAAGAAGGATGTTTTGGCTACAAACGTCAAAATATAAATCACATCTATTATTCCTTAGAACAACCTAAATAACAAAATTATGATTTATCAAAAAGCTTCGCCTCAAACACGGGAAAATATTTTTTTAAGTGATACTACCGTCCATTTTATTTTTTATATGCCGGGTATCTCTGCCAGCTTTATACCTATTGTTGTGGGATTGCATGATTCGCCATGCTATTTTAAGACAAGACGTAGACTAATCCCAACGAGCCGAACCTGGCGGCCATAATTCAAAGTTTGACAGCTACAAGTTTCGAGCAATATGGCGACCGCGCCACCCAATGAGGTACTGCCTCGTCACACGGAGCGTTCCATTTTTAACTTGCTAACGACATTAATCACTGTTGATTTATTAGGGAAGGTGTGACACATTTTATATTCTATTTTTGAAAACTCTAACGTGTTTTTCAAAGTGGACTCCGCATGAGAGAGCGCAACAGCTGCGTCTTGTTAGCGCGATTTCAGCGGTATGCTTTGTATTTAGATTATTTGCGTCAATGGTTATGACTGTGTACTTCATTTTAAATATCGCACGCCCCTGATCAATTTTCGAATTTAGTAGCTTATTGTCAAGTTTGCTGGCTGTGAATAGCTCGAATTATACGCTGCATTATCTCTTGTATTAGATATCTGTATTACCGATATTGATTTACAACACCATTTACTATTATAAATATAGATATATTCATAATATATCATATTTATCGACGTTGAAATTCCGTATTTTTCTTATCTTTCTCGCTTGAAGGACTTAGCTTTAAGAGGGCTCAGAAATAAATTGATTTTTAAATATCTTCGAACGGCGTCCCTTTGAAAAAGAAATCTGCTGAGGCTTCGCATGTCACATACGTCAGAGTTTCGCCTAATCCCGGAGGGACATCCAATTTTTATTGCATTCGACCCTGATATATGAGTTAATATTGAACCAATATAGTAAGGAACGATGTCAGATGGGTATAAACATCTGAACCCACCGAATGTTTGAATCGATAATATATTATGTTTAATACCTATATAATCTGTGAGGGTGAGTAATTGCTATAACCATATAGGCACATAATGAATAAAACTTGCCGATTTTAACGTGTATGAATTTCAGAATAAATAATGTATATGTCCATATAATGTTAATGGGTGCGTAAGGTTACAGTTAATAACAATACTTGATCATCAACAGGTTTTTTTATCGATTTCGACACGACTATCAAAATGTCGATCTTCGACACCAGCATTTAGCAATTTGCATTTACAATAGCACTTGGAATTAATCTCTCGAAAACTTTAAGAAATCGGGTAGGAGACGCCATTTTTGCGTGCAAAAATGATAATTTTCTCGGTAAAACGCCTGAGCGGGTAGGTACCCACGCTATATTTGAGGCATGTCAGTAATTCCTCGCAATTACTTTAATGGCCACCAACTTAATATAATATGCGGGGTACATGCAACGGTTGAGTTGGTTGGCTGAATTATTGAAGACTGCGTATCAGAATACCTACACGCATGCCTACTTATCAAAAGTCCAGAACCACGCGGTAATTGTGCATGTATAAATAACAGTTTTATCAATATTATTTTTCAAGTACATAAGTGAAGTATTTAATATGAAAAGTGACCTATACAAGTACACAATAAATTTTTAACTATATTTCTCATGTATTAAGTGTGGTTATAATTATTATTTGGAATCATTTAAACCTCATCAAGGCACGAGGACGATATATCTTATTTTTCTCTGATGGCACCACCACTTAATAGCCAATCGCATAAGCGGTTTAAATTGATGCCGTTATGAGGACGGTCAGAGATAAGGCAAAAACTTGCCGACTACGGCAAGGAGACGCACGAAGGCCCGTGTTTCATTTTCAATCTTTGAGTCAATTAAGCTTTGCCAATTTAAGAGTGTACCGAGTATGCCGCTTTTGCATTATTCATATTGTGTTTTTGAGATAACAAGCAGTCTCTTAAGTCGATACACATCTAGTGGACTGATTGTTAGGCGGCAGCAGCTGATAGCTGACTGCGCTTGGCCGCTAAACAGCACAAATAGTATTTAAAATTAGTTGTAATCACGACTAAACTGCAATATAACTGCACATAAATATGGTATCCTTCAGTCAATTATAAACAAATTTCGTATTTCTTTCATGAGCGTACCTACTAAATATGTGGTCAAAGAAACGCATTTTTGATAACGATATGAAATGTGAGTTACTGCTATCAAATATTTATTATATTGTGATATTATCAAACTTACGAAAAATAAAATACACATAAAAATACAAATACAAAATAATAAATAGAAAAACGGTTCGCGTGTTAACAACGGCGAGTCGTGTAGGTACGGCGGAGCGGCCATTATAAATGGTCAGTATTTATATACGTTATAATCGAGCGAGCTGATTCCGACGACCACCCAAGATGTAGGTACGACCTCTCACACACACAACGAACACGGTAGTACTCAGTATGTAACCAGTGTATGGGAAGCGATTCTATATACATACATACATAGGTACCTACTTAAGCAGTTTCAACGAATCTCAGCCACATATTTTCATGGTAATTTCGTAATTTTCGATTCGCATTAATACATATTTCGACGTATTACAGCTGTGCTCTGGTTGGTCCAGAATATATATTAAATGAATTTCTTTCAAAAGTCGCCGGACGCGCCCTCGTGTCGATGATTTAAAAACTTGTTCCAATCGCGACCCGAAATGAGATAATAACGCTTGCTTCCCTTACGAAATTAAGTTTTAACATGCCAAATATGCCAACGCATATTGAACTTTTCATTTTGGGATACCGTCTCATTTTGAAAAATATATATTTTTGCATTTTTTAACGTGAAAAGAGTGACAAGCGCGCAGGCAGACTTCATGAAGCTCTGCCGCTTAGATATAGTAATTTGCAACTAATCTTGAAAAGGGCTTTACAAATAGGGCATTATGTTGAGTGAGTGTTAGTTGATAATAAGTCTATAAAATATTTTCACAATGACTATAAATTATCGCATTCATTGCTAATAATACTATAAGAATAACAGTGCTAATATTCTTAGATAATCCAATTAGTATGTGCGGTTAGTACCCGACCCAGTTGAAATTGATCGCGGACTCCTTGTTACTCGTACTCTTGAAAGTAGGATTGTCGCCTACAGTATATTTACTTGTTTGACATAAGACCTTAATACATTTTTTTTTATATCAATATATCGGTATAGAAATAGTCACACAGTTAGAACAGTCGCTGTTAAACTGTAGGTATCTATACCAGCATGTCGTACCACATGTTTGATTCACATGCAAGTAAATGTCACATTAAAGAATTTCTAACAACGCCATTAATTTAATAAGCGGAACGGAGCAAAGCCGTGCACAAAAAACGTTCTAAAACCATTGTTTTCGTCATTAATGTCTTAACGTTGTCACAAGTGTAAATAACCGCTTCCCGCGTTCAAGTCCTCACGCCACATGTTTCTTGAGTGAGGATAAAAAGGAAAAAGCAATCAAAAGCCACCGATTTCGAAACACAACAGTTGTAAATCACTAGCCAAAAGTTTTACAAATTAGGAACAATTAAAACGTTGAAGCAAACAACAGTTGTTGCGAATGTCCCCCGCAATTGCGGGACCATTGAGAATTACGGACGGTTTACAGGCTATAGATCTTAGTCCAAAATTCTTTACGACTAATATAACTTGCGCAATCCTTTTGTCGCTGAGGGGAGGGCGGGGGGAAGTTGGACAAGTTTCTTTTGTTTGCGACACGTGTTGCAAAACGGGTTGGGCCTTACACTTGTTCGGAGAGAATCTTGGGAACGACTCGACTCGATTTCCGTGGAAGCGTCTGCGGTCTTTTTACTTTTGAAACTGAATATTTCACGACCAGATTACTTGAAGTTCACACATTGTTGTTTGCTACATGAGAGATTCGGAGACTTCATTCGGTCCCTTTTGTGTCCTTTGAAAAATGAAGGACTTTTCTTTTTCTAAGAGCCGAAAATATGCGATATATCAAACCAAATGACTTATTTGCGTACTTCTCCTGTAACTACCGTAAATGCATTAGACCATAGAAATTTAGCGTCGATTTTTATGGGACGTTATATCAAGTGAAACGGGAATTCTGTGAAAGCGACACAACCCCGCTACCCGCACCCGGAACTTTTCACAACGTGCACAGATGTCGGTTTACAGATTTGCGAGTTACGGAAACATTCGGCGTCATTATATACCTATTAAAGGGAAGTCGACACATCTTTTTTTGCTAACTGCGGACCACACCCACCATCTTAATGAAGTAATTTGTGTCATGTTTATAACTTTTATGGCGTACTCTGGATTTAGAGGTGAATTTACGTAGCGCGAATTGACACCCAAAATTCGTTGGCCTTAATTAGGCACATGTGTTAATGTCTAGAGTTTTGTTTTTATGCACGATTTTTGTGTACACTTGGGCGGTGCAGCAACGTCATGCTACTAAGCGCTTAATGTCGAAGATTTAAGAACGATTTTCGCTTCATTCCAATTATAAATTTCCAGTACCACATAAGAGGAGTGCACTCCGATTTTAATGCCTACTGTTTCCGTGTAAGAGCGAGTTCGTTAATCTTGAATAACTGTAAGTACGACTCGTGACTTCAGAGCGATTGCATCCATTAATGAATCAATCGAGGAACTTTTTAATTAATTACTTTGAATTTTAGTAAAGTGTTGATGAAATTTCAGCGGTTTGTAATCTAATTTATATTTCTTTAATCGTGTGGCGAAAAGGCTTAGGTATATACTCACCGTAATAAATAAATTCACATAAGATTTGACTAAATTCTATTATTTACATAAGTGTCTTCAAAATATTTCGCCCCCTCACTTTAGACATATTGCGACAAATTATCTCTCTGTTTAAGTCATAATGGAAAAATTTGTACTATTGTGTTTTAAAGGACACGATAAGAAATCGGTTCCGGCTATTGTATTAAAGAACAATCGTTAAACTTCGTCGACCACCGTATCGACAGTAGAAAAATATTCAATTAATAGATTGCAAGTTTGTGTGTTATGAGTATGTATTGCAAAAGTTACAATCTTTGTATCCAGGTCATCATAAGACGTGGTTGGGTTATGAATTCTAAGAATTTTAAAAGTACAGTTATTAATACCCATATTTCCCTAATCGATTTCAATTGTTAACATACAACAATCGTCATTAAACTTACTTTTTAAAGCTTCACTCGCATTTAGAGCGGTTGAAAATTCCCAACGAACTTTTCAACATTCGTGTACTGAATCTACATACGTGTAGGCAATAAGGATTCAGTAAACGAACTCAACAAAATATTAATTAGACAACTTCTCTTATATATTAGAAATGTTACGTCAATTTAATTCCTCTAGAGCTTTTCCGACTAATCAACATAAATATCAGCGGAACGTAATCTCTTAACCAACGTGCAATACATAAAAGAAAGGTCTCAGTGTATTTACGTCTCACCCTCGGAGGCTTTCACGGCTTAGGTAATTAGCGTCACTCAATTAACCACTACTCCGGCTTAAGAATTTTCGTTAATTATTAAAAAGGTTGCACTTAAGTGCTGCCGTACGGACTTTTAAATTATGGATGCGGGAGCAATGTTTTGCGGAATTAAGTAATCCTTCTTAACGCGTAATGTCTGTTTGTATGAGTATTTTCTTTGCTTCATGTCATGATTTAACTTAAATTAGGTTGCCAGTGCATCATTTTCTTATTTTCGTGGATATACATATGTATATTACGTGAAGTTATTTCAATTTATTTATTTTATTTTAGCCAAATTTATATTATTAATAGGTACTTATTTGCTTAAGTTAATGAGCATTTCTATAATATATTATATGTTTATTATAATATTTAATTACCTTTTAAATTGAACCTTAATTGCGTCGTTATAGTAGTTTTTCAAGGCGTGCTTTATAGGTACCTAGTAATATTTCAAAGTGTGCTTGATTGTATAACCTTCTACATATATCATAATCCTTCTCAATGCCATTTGATTTATTTCTAATAACACTTAGTACCCTAGCACAGTTAGTACAACATCTACATTTAACATCTGCCTGCCGTTTAGAGGATTATCGGCGAGTTTCTTACTTTTTTTCTTATATAGGTACTGAACATTATAAAGTTTCGTATTACGATGACTAAAATCGGGTATGATTCCATATAAGAGAATAGATAAACTACCAGAACTCTCAGTGGCCCTTAACACAGCCTCGATCTGAGTACTTGAGATAATTGAGCCATTAAATTGGTCTGTAACCCTTTCACACTGTCGAGAGCGCTCTGGTTTCATTACAAAGTCCTTTATTTTTGTATCGACTCCATTCCAGAGCGGGCAATGTGTTGTTTAAGTGGCTATCTTGAGATGTTCCGTTTTGACACACCATTACCCTTCGACGTCACAAACTGACAGTACCTACTCGTACTCGTATGTAGAAATACGCTTAGATTTCTGCTTAACAATTTTTATTTATTTATTTTTTATGCTGTTACCAATTGCGAGGTTATTGCCAAATGTTAATTTAAATACGATGTAAATTAATATTATTTTTATTCTATAATAGTCTCTTATTCATAATTAAATTGCATCCGTTGAAATAGCTATAAATTTAGGGTTACAAATCTATCTACGATTTCATCATAGAAATAATTACAGATAAATCTAGTGAAATAGCATTATATGTAAATTTACGCAAAATATGCTTACCTACGCATAAATTATTGACCGAGTTTTATGATAAAATATATTTTTATAATGTGTCTTATCACACAAACGTTTATCCTTTATAAATTGCCCATATATTTCTTTTGTTAAGATCTCAGTTGATTATTGCCCAATAAGGTTTGGGAGGCGGATTCTCAGATTTTATACAGCCGATTTCGAGTTACATACAAATTAAAGTCCTAAAAGTGTTGCTAGTGACAACTTAATGTTACACTTAAAAATATTTTGAACACTTTAAAAACATGTGTTTAAAAATATGTTAAAAGGATTATCGAGATCATGATATTTGATGTTAAAAACAAAAAGGATCAGGATTGTTTGGTACCTACAATATAAAGCTTTGTTTGATTACAAGTAAAGGAGATGTTA
>DWEE01003558.1:0-10398 GCA_018245755.1 Parelbella macleannani
TATGAACCGACTGAAATAAAACAAACAATGTTAATTGAAGCCTACCAGTCCATGAAAATTACCCACACATTGGTTAAGCTGTTTCTGAGATACTGAGTACAAACGCACAGGACAACAGACAAAAATTAAAAAAATCTATGTGCTGCGTTCTGTTTGATTTATGACTACTTTTTGTATAGTCGTTTTTTTTAATATTTACCATATACAGACATTGACTAGTTTTAGTTTTTATACGAATATGTCTACAACATGTGTGATGGCGAAATAAACCATCGTGAGGAAACCTGCACACCTTGAAAGTTTCAAAATGGTCTGTTACGTGTGAAGTGAATCAACTGAAGTCGTGAAAAGTGCCAATCGCACTTGCCCGTTTGGATTAATTGAGTTCTTGCTATTTTCGGGCGGGCATTTAACGAACTTTTGCTAAGAAGTAAATTCACATCGCGCGAAGCTAACAAGCAAACAAACAGACCGAATGCCCCTTCCCCTGCGGCCCCACCCCCGACCAAGATTAACATATCCCCGTTGGGTGTAAGCCGAATGAGGGAACTACGTAAACAAGCGTAATGAATGATTATTATTCCGTGTTCGTGATTCTGAATTCCTTGACGACGTTACTTGCGAGCGCGACATGTTATTGATTTCTGTGTATGATGTTATTAAATGTTTGCGTGTGTGTGGCTGGTTGATGTCGTTCTACATCGTAGTAAAGGAGACTGCTATATAAGTGGTCAACGTAATATTATTAAGAGATATAATTGTATGTCAGTTAACAAGTTACTGCAAAAACAATTAAATCATAAATAAGGCGTTATTAAAATGACCAGTACAACCTAAGTGCGAATTTATTACGTAAAATGTTAGATATTGTTATTAAATATTCTGTTTAAACTTAAACTTTGCCGCCCAGATCTAAATTAGTAATAGATCAAGAGAAAATCCGTAATGAACATTTGGAAATGTCCCCTCAGCGCTATAGAACATAAACTTTACGTTTCGTTTAGTTAAAATTACGTTCCAATAAATTAGAATTTAATTGAAACGTTATGAATAGTTTAAACATTAAATAAAGCAATAAGAATAAGTCGTGGAAGTTTAAAGGTTGGCGGTGTATATGTAAAAACGTGTCCGATGTAGAGCGAGGCCAGCAGTGTTTGTTCGACGTGCCCACAAACAGTATACGCCAGTTGGACAAGCGTCTATACCCATACTGGCACATGGCGAGGAGCAGCGCGCCGGGGTATCCTCAATCGATACTATCTGCAAACAGAGCCCCGGCCGCCACGCGATCTCCTCGTTAGTTTCCAGTTTGGCGGTTCCAGTGTGGATTCCAACGAAGATGTTATCTTGATGTAGTCGCGTGAAATGGGCTTCATTAGTACATACCCACAGCACAGATTAGAGGGCATTTCTACAACAGTAATGTCAGGATTAGACGAAATAGAACATTAGAAATTAATAAATTAAAATTATTAAGTTTTAGTAGATTTTGTTGAACCATACTAATTTTTGTAGTATCAAGTCGTGGATGTCGGCAAACAGTATACATGAACACTTGCAGTGATAGACATGCAGCGACACTAAAACGTCTAGGAGGTCCAAAATAGCAATATGCAATGAATCACGAATGTCCCGGATCTAGGCATTACAAAAAAAATGCTGGCAGCTTCAGGAGCATCCTGACAATGGAGCAATTTATCCAGGCACTTTCGTTTCCGGCTTAGTAAAATTAAATATTTATAACAGACATAATTAAAGAAATATTTGTGTGTTTCACTGATTGTTTTATTAATTACTTTGTGTAGAAAACCAATGTTCAAAACAAAGGCTTATTAATTTTATTGGCAATTAGATAAGCTATTAGTGTATTGCCCGTTGCGGAGGTGTTGAATACATTTACCGTTCTGCGAATAGCTATGTTTACGTGCTCAGTGCCTATTGGTTATTCAAATATTTCTATGATATGCGCATCATTGGCTTTTAGAAGTAACTCGTTTAGATGTTACAGGGACTAGCGTCATTCTTTACATAATTGAGTAATATATATGTATGTATGTAGCAATAAAATAGCCAGCGAACCCCAAAAGTTGTAATCGCGAATACCAGCATGCCATGAGGCTGAGATAAATATATATTTATATTCGTGAAAGGAAGTTTGCTTAGGACGCCACGCTCGGTCGGCAAATTAAGTCAACTCGGTCAGAACAAAAACAATGATTTGATTAACATTCAAACGGCCCTCAGCCGATTACAGATCGGAGAGAGTATAATTTCCAAAAACAGTCTACGGACAGTTTTAATGGTTCGCTCCACGGCCTCGCACATGATGGTTGCAGAGCATACGGAATACATCAACATCACTAAGCGCACCATCTGTTTACTTAAATGAATCGGTGAATGATTGTCTGCAATAGTGCATTGATTGTCATTATTCCACTTAAAGCTATTTACGTATCTTTGTTTATAGTTATAATCATTGTCAAAATGATATGGTATGTAATTTCACATTATCGAAACCTTAGATTGTTAACTGTACAGGTTTCGCAATGATTTAGATAATAAGCATTTCGTACTGATAATGACAGGCAGTGGTAAATGTATTAAATTAATTATATAAATGACATGCAGTTCGTTGACAATTTAAATTGTTCCTATGTTTGAACCCAATGTGTGATTTCCGAAATCATATCGGTAACATTATACATATGTATAAATGTAGGTATGCCTATACTTATTAGCGAAATAAGGATTACAGCTTCTGTGTGAATCTTCAAAGGTGTTGTTCGGCTAACGATACTCGAAGCATATTAATTACATTCGTAGTAACGTGTGTGAATTTATCTGATCATGTATCTTTCACTATATGGCATATGTATGCATTATTTTCAAATGTATATTATTACCATCTAACTAATGGGCCCGTATCTTCCCACTGCTGGATGTGGCCTTCCTGTTGTTGAGCCGCTTTCTCCGGTCCTGCCCTGCATTCCCCATATGCATACTTATATTTATTACCCATATATAATTAATTGTTTGCGCTCACGTACAACTTGGAAACTTCTTCTGTCGAATGATAAATCTTGCTTCGTAGCTGGTACACTGCAGGTTGTAACATATAAAAAAAAAATTTTAAATTTCCTTACTTTGATGTCCTATCATTTCGTACCGACAATTGTTACGCTATCGGAGGCTTGTACAAAACATTGTTATTTGTAAATAATAAATAGTTTATAAATTTTGTCCTAATATTATATACATATATATTCATTCACAGATAAAACATTCTATAGATAATACCTAATAGTCTTATGAAGCTACAAAATTTTGTTCGTGTAGATACTAAGTAATGTAAACTATCAAGAATCGTTTAAAACGGGCATAAAATACATAGCCACACGCAAAGCGGAAATGGTAATAGAATCTTAAGGGACTACAGTGATATTTGTGCCTTTGTCCAATTGTATAGGTATACATCAATTCACGTGTTTTTTTTGTTTCCAGAAGTGTTTAATTTGTTTACATATAATTAAGTAATGAGTATTGTAGTTTGTTGCTGGCGATGAATATTTTCCATTAGTGGCGATATGCCCAATTAATTTCAATAAAGAACATCGAATTTGAAGCATATTTCATTCTAACTTTTTCTACCGTATTGGCACACGCACGATTTTATTGCTTACGTGTATAATGAGGCGCGCACTCAGTATTCCCGGAGCACGTCGACACGCAGCTCTGTACGGAAAGCACTACACGGCATTGTTAGATTTCTCTATAGTTTGTTTCAGTCAGTACACCTGACAACGTGTACAGCATTATGATCCAAGTTATCGAAATTGAATTTATTGTTGTTCTATTTACAGTTATGGTAATTTTAAACGAAAATTTTATATAAATCACAACTAGTGTGAATATTTTGATTTGTACTATTTATATGAAACGGTTTTCCGATCAAACAGCTATCTGGGAATTACGAGTATTTAAAAACAGTTAAGTCAAATTAAAACATACCAACCGCTAATAACATTCAGTATGGAAGTGCGTTATATCGAAAACTTGATTATTATCAAATCAACAGTTGTCTGGTAATGGAATGCTCCGTCGGGTGAAGATCCGTAGTTGCAGGAGCTTCATAACTTCGACGTCAATAGCGGAAGTCGATACAGCAGACGGCGGTACCGGGACTTGTATTAATATGCTCCAGTCAGTTTATCCACAAACATCTAGTAATTTCGCGTTCGACAGCGCGTACCGAGTTTAAAATACTGAAATATTCATAAGTAAATACAATTACATAAAAATAAAAATCTGTGTATTTAATTTACTGTCTAGTGGTGGTAGTACTTGAAGCCAGAAATTGAATAAAACTAGCACAGATTGAAAATTAAATTTTCACAATATTTTTATGTAAATTACACTCGTAAAGTTATTTTTAAATAAGTGTATGTTTAAATGGAATATAGTATTATGATAGCGGATCTTGTTTCACTAACTGAAGTCGTTACTTTTTATTATTCTAAACTATAATTACATCTACATACGTGAGAAAACACCCGTGTTTCAAGCAGTAGTAAAACATTAGTTACATGAAGTGGTCGCGCTGTCTTCTTACAGTTTCCTTGCAGAGCAGGCGGCGGCTGCCGCGAAGTCGCTACCCATTGTCGTCCTGTAGCTAGGTCATCTCTAATATTAATACGGATATTCGCTGAATCGGCGCGGAGTGGCAAGTGGCTCGTGAAATGAGGCGACCGAAATTACTTTGTCAATCTTTCCGGATTTTTGCCGATACGGTTTTGTTTGATTCATAAATGTAATTACTGTTCGCTTGTTTGTTTATAGCTTCCGGTAATTTCTCACTAACTAATATGGAGGTAACATGACGGAAAATGTTCCGCGTAATTCGAATAAAGGCAGAGTTGCATTTGAACTAAGACTTTCAATAAAGAAAACATATCGTTTTCACGCTTTCCTCTACTAACTAGAATTTTTGTAAAACTTGCCAGGAAACAATAAGTAATAAAATTACAAAAATCGTTAAATGTTCTTTGCAATTATACTTAAACTAACGGATTGACAGCATATTCTTTCGCAGGGGCCAATTTCCAACCGTATAACTGCTCCGTTATGCAGAAAATGCTTGTTCTCGTAAACTTATTCTGTGCAAGCGATAAATGATAATATTGCCGTCCAATCCTCAATACAGCGTAGTAGCACGTGGCTGGATTAGTGACAATTGAATTAGTTAAGACTGTAGGCCGCGCAGTGCATAGGATTCTTCAGCAAACAGAACATATTAACTGATATTGATGTATGTATGATGTATGAACAAAATGCTCGCATGATGACATGAAAACATCGATTCACGCACACTCATTACGCCGAGCACGCCGGCATCAATCAATGTGATCAACTAAAAATACGGGGCCTCATTTGCACATCACCATACACACGTGTTAATTAATGATGCATTGTTCGCTCTCGCGCACTGCCTGCCATTGTGCGTCGCGAGCACACTGAAAATAATTCCGTTTCATAATACCTACAGTGTAGAAAACTACGCCGGGACAAAGAGGTGTTCGCTAACGACTTTTGAATTTTTATTTGTATGAAGGCTGCGTGCGTACATATTGTATTGACTATATGTAAACATCGTATTTATTTAACGGGAAATTCGTATTATATCGTTTATTGACTTGGCTCTAGGCTATATCTACCCCTTCAGGGAAAAAAGGGCATGATCTTATGACATACATACGATTACCTACATTTATTCCCTCCGTTACCTATGTCTTACCTTCTGTTTTGCCCATATCATAAATATTAAAAACGTCATTTTTGTTCCTGCTGTGTGCGCACATTGACGTGCACATGTTAAGTTGTTACATTGATGTCAACAATCTATGAGTTTCATTTCGTTTTTTTGTTTTACTAGATAATGACTGGTTTACTTCAACATATTATTCTATTACCTTAAACTTTTAGATCTTTTATTCCTTCTCATGTTGCATTTTTGTTGGCAAATTACTTTTCTCTGGTGATAGTGGTGCCCAATATGTAGCTTTGTTATTTTTATTCATATAACGAAAAATATACCTCAACCAATAATTTATCCCCAAAAAGCGTACGAGGAAAAATATAACATACACTATTATGATGGAGATCATCATGTATTGATACGGAACAAAATGGAAGTGTGTTTTATGAGCGATGCAATATTGAAAAATGGAACCTTCCAGCGCTGGGACGTGGCACTTTACTACGTGTAAGAGTTATGGTAAAGATTTTAAATCTAGACCGATTTTTCTCCTTTATTTCTAAATTTACCTCCTTTCGGTTTTTACTATGTTATAAGTATTTTTTGGTAACATTTAATTTTATTTGAGTCTCTTAATTAGATGAGTGTGAATTGATTCTTCGAACACGTATGTTATGTTGGCTCGTGATCTGACCGTTTGTTTTTTGGATACATTGAAATTTTCAATACGTTTGGTGACTTAACTGATTAAAATCCGGATTAATTGTTTTCCTGATATCAATAATCAAGGCAGCCTAGTCTTTCACGGAGCCTATTCGTAAAACACAATGGTCCATGGAAACAGCCCGATCGGAAAAGTAATGGAGCGCTGAATTTTAACTTTTTTTACTGACGGTACTATTCGCATTCTATAGAGAGAAATGAAATAGCGGGAAAAATATGCTTCTTAAGAAAAATGTTTTGAAATTCTCTCGCACTCGTCCGTTTTTATCAACGTTACTACGTTAACTTGATATTCGTTGAGAATTAATCAGTGAACGAAAACATCGAATACAGGTTTCAGCAGAATCATTTTGTATAGAACTGGCATCGCGTCCGGTGCCATTGTGCGACACACAGCCATTTATATTAGCAAAGCACAGTTCTAGGAATTAGCTAAAATATATGTAGGTATGTAAATATAGCGCTTGTCAAATAAACTGAAAATTTTAAACATATCCAATACTTGTTTAAAAAACAAACATGTTCGCTACCAGCTGCTATAAATCTGTTTTCATAGGTTTTTCAAAATATTAAAAAAAAAACAAATTTTAAGAAAGTAGGGGCCACAATAAGCTGTAGCAGGGTAAAAGTCGCGAATTCTTGCGGACTGCTTTCTTTAACACTCGCCCGTAACACACACGCACTACATGCAATGTGCATAATGGCGATCGCGCTTGGCCAATGCGCGTGCGGTTATGTTGTGTTGCAGGTACACCAGAACGCATTGTCAGAAAATCCCCGTTAGCATACTATGTGCGTAAGATTGCCTGTTTCTTACGACACCCCTTAGAAAGAGGAGGAGGTCCTCATAACCTCCTGTTTTTAACATGGAATAATAAAGACTAGAAGAGTAAACAATAAAATATTCTTATTTTTATGACGGGTATCGAAAAAAATGAATTCGACAATTCATACTCACGTGTGTAATATCTGAAGCCAACCTGCGTGCTTACGTATCCTTTCAATAACGCATACGATACAGTTTGACAGGTGACTGAGTGCGCCGGCTGCTGCCTCTGTAACCTGCCCGCTCGGCTCAATCTTTTCGCTACTACGTCCATTTACGTGCGTCGGCAACATCTGCTCCACGAAACAATTTCAACGAGAAAAATAAACTGGTTCGCCCTCGCCCGCCTACCCTCCCTGACCCTTGCAAATTAATGAAGTATAAAGTTGTCGGTGTACAAGATAACAACGGCGACGAATGTTAGGTGAGATTTAAGTCAACGAGATGGCCCGGAACGAGTTTAAATTTTTGATTAACGTCAGGGGACCTCCGGCCGGTAACGGGACCTCATTTGTCACGTTGCGGCCTCTCAAACCCTAACTCCCGGTATAAATCATCCACTGACTTTATTTATGGAGATGGCTCACATTTTCTCTCTAGAACGTTCTGGAGACGATTCGACAAGGCTCTTTTTTGCTTTTTTATGTTTTTCGCCAAGATCGGCACGATGCTGAATCCTATGATATTACGCGGATAAGCCTCCAGCGAAAAGCGGCTGAAATGAAAGCGGTCCGTGTCGGCAGCGGAGTGTAATATTCGATTCAGCAACTATTAGAGGCGGCGGCCGGGCTGGGCGCCCGCCGCTGTCGATTCGCTCCACTAAATCATCGTTCTATGAGACGTGGCAAATGTACGTTGCCCGAAGAAACGCCACCTTTTGCGGATTCACCGTTTCCTTTGTAAATGTTACAGCTACTTAGTTTCAATCAGAGCCTTTGAATCAGTGTTCGCTCCCATCCGCTTCTTACGAAAGTGCAAAGTAAGCAAACTTCATATTTTGTTCGATTCGGAATACTGTTTCTTTATATTGAACGTTAAGTAACGAATAAGGCTCTTACTTATGACATTGATGATCGCTTCAGTACCGATATCTACCGCTAAGCTGCAATATCTACTAAAAAAAAAGTTAAACAAAAACAAATACATCAATTGTCCAGTCCAGAGCAAACGACAAATAGTACTTGGAAGTAATGGGCCTGCAAATAAATTTTTTTTTATTACAAGCGAATTTGTTAGAACACGGTCCTTTTTCATTGCTCTTTTCAGGATAACCTTCTGCCTCTCCTTATAAGGGACCTATTCGCAATACTGCAAGTTATTGCAACCTACAGTGATAGTTCGTGAAAGGAACTCACTTCTGCGTGATAGTCAATAAAAAACTTTTACGAATCCTACGAAAACCTTTCTTAAAGTTACTAGCTGTTACCCAGCCAAGAGCCACGTGTATCCAGCGCGCTTACCCTTAAAGAACGCTAGCGATGTGAAAAGTTGTGGAGCTTACAAGCGTACTTGGTTAACAGCAATTTTACGATCTGTTCGCGAGTAACTCAACCAGATACACTTTATACATGATTTATAGATTCACGGCCGCCCCAACCGCCGGCGTCATTGTTATTTCACTTGCTTTATGGAAATACAAACAATTGTTTCGGCTCAGTGAATTTTGTATTTCAATAACTTTTATTAAGAAACATCTATATATGTATATAATGTGATGCTTCTATTTCTGCGTATGCATATTATCATATCTAGGTTTAACCCCATCATCAATATTATAACATCCGTCAGCATATCTATTTTGTCAGTTCTCTGTTTTATCCTCTTCAAGAGATATGTATTTTCTATAATCGTTGCACAAGTACTGGAACATAAAACAAATAATAATATCAATTATTTTAAGACGTCAGACTGAAGCTTTGAACCGAGATTGAGAGATTGATCTTAGCAAAGAAACGGATTTAATAGAGAAAGTTCTCTTTGGCTGAGTGAGCAACGCAATATCGCCGAGAGACTTCATTTATTACGTCTATAAATAAGATAGGCAACACAAATTATGATTATTGCTTTGGGATCTCGAACACATATACCTACCGTATTTATTCGTTTAATTTTAGATCGCGAATATTATGGAGGTTATAGATACCTACCCACTCGGCGGCCCTTAATTGTAACGGCATGGAGTTGACAGAAACGAATAAGGGTAGTTGTTATAAATAGACTTGATTACGAAGTCAATTTCGATTTCCATTCAATGAGAAAATTAGGCATTTACGTGGCTGATTTCGATATTGAGGTCCGTTGGTTTGAATATCTCGCTCTTCGTAAATCATATCATTGGATTTATTCGCATGAAAAAGAATCACCTTATAAGCTCTTACTCTAATTTTGAGTCTTTCGTGACAAAATACTAGTTATTGAATCTTTAAAATTAGAAAATTTTTCAATATTTATCTCTATTTTAAACTAGCTGTGACCTAAATTCATATAGTGCTACAATTCGTAGGCTGGGACAATGAACAAGATCAGCGTTAATGAGATTAAAAGGCAAGTATACTCTGGCATCGATCTGTGGGTCTATCGTCTCAACGTAAGAGTGTAACAGTTTCAGCTGGAAGTTGATTTCTTCCTCGCTCCAACTGCTTTCAATTAGTGTAGATGAATGGCGTGCGAGCGCCGCTCAAACTTCTTAATGACTTTGGGCGCCTGGTACTTACGGTCGGATTTTACGCCCAAAAATTGGATAAACACGCTTCAAAACTGTGCTTTACTTTTTTTTCACTACGAATGGTTTATTTACCTGATTAAAGGGATTCATCATAAAACTCAGTAACTGTGCTGTATATTGTGGCTAGTGACCTTTGGATAACGCTGCTGAAGAGTATTGAAATTGAAACGTAACATCACGCCTGTAATACCCGAAGGGGTGGGCAGAGGAGTGTAGTACACTCCCACGTTTCACCAGTTACGTTTAAGTCCCATGAAATAGGTGGTAAGCATACTGCCATACACCAGGCACAATACCAGACCCCGAGTCACTACTAGAAATTCTAAATTAGAAAAATCCAATAGCACTCGACCCGGGATTTCAACCCAGGAC
>DWEE01003559.1:0-10396 GCA_018245755.1 Parelbella macleannani
TCTTATATACCTATCTACTTGTATCGAACCGACCAAGTCCTAAAAAATTCAATGGACGAGAAGTAAAAACTTTGTCAGTATCTACGGCAGCCGTAAAAAACTTATCCCAGTGGAAAATCGTGATTTGTATTACGAATATTTTCCATAAATTTTCCATAATTATGGATTATACCATGCATGTGTGTATGCGACGTGTGCTAAAGCGTGTTAGAATAGGAGATACTGGAATGTCCATATCTGTTTAAAGAGACTGGAAAGCGCGTCCTATAACTGGAGTGCGCCGCAAGTCCAATTTGTGGTTTCAAACGCTCAATTATCCGCTCTAAGCCGCACGTGAGAGGTCACGCTGATGATGGACATTATAGTATGTATTGTGACCCAGTTTGAGTATTTTTATGAAACCGTTCTGCATAGATACTTCCGGGAACGATACATTGTTATTACCTACTTGCCCTATTTTGGGATGTTTATGTAATTCCAATTACTAAGGTCCCAGTAGCGATCGAAATTCGATCGTAAATCATAAAAATATCAGTTTGAGCGTTGTCTAGGTTCTAATGTCAAAGACTACGCTTATATAAATATTTCCTCTGTGTTATTTATTGACTACCATCCGTCTTCACGTCTGACATTGACAATGAGAACGTAGGTAAATAATAAATGGTTGTGTCAAATGCATGATAATGTGTAATGTTTTTCTTTATTGATTTTATATATTTTTATGCATTATAAAAAAAATATTAGCTCTCTGCACTCCTTCCCTATATAAACTATGAGTGTGCCAAATTTCATACTCCTCAGTCCGCGCAATTTTCGTAAAAAGAGGTACATTTTTTGCTTCACGTATCTATTAATATATACTGAAAATCTGGATGCCTTGCAAAGTAAGGAAACAATTTGGGTCCACGGAACACTTAACAAGCGTCTGTTTTTCGAGACACATGTCACCTAGGAGTCTTTAGCACAAGATTGAATAGGCTTTCGAGGCAGGACCGCGCCCAAACACTGGCCTATCGTATGATATAAGAATAGCATAAGAAACCGACGGGATGGACCGTCACATAAATGGCATGCACCTAAGGGACAATATAAATCTGTGACTAATTTTAAGCAGAAATTTGTTTACTTTTCTTATCTCACACAGATTTTCAAAACACCTAAAAGTAATCCATACGTCAGCTCCCAGAACAAAACATTAACGGAAATCCATAAAAAACCTACTCGTATTCTACTTTGTATTTGAACGGGATACCTGCTGATACGGTACCTGATAAATCTCGAAACTGACGTCCGATATAGGTACACGAAACAAAAGCTCGACTAATCGGATTGCCGAAAACAAAGCCCAGATCCATTAGTCTCTGTGGTCCACTGACACACCCATGTGGACCGTCTCGCTCTCTGAACTAACTGAGTTATCTCCTGCTGCTCCCCATTTGTATCTCGATGGGTATTACGATGCACTTTACTACCGGAAATGTGGTTCAATGGATCTGTATAAGGGTGGTAAAATAAGGTGTGACATTTGCGAGGGTGTATAAAAAAAGTAATGAATGTAGAAGAAGCATATTAAGTCTGTATAGTTATTTGGCGATCGGTGCTCTCTGCCTACCCGGTAAGGGATCTGGAGTGATGGCATAATAATAAGCTTGAATGGTAGTATTGTTACCGTAGACTATGTGTACAGTACGCTTGAGGAAGTATCACTCTACCTATTTATACACTGAAATAATTATTGCTCTAATGTTTAGGTCTAATCTAAAGAGTGGTCAACGTGTATACCTAGAGGTTACCGTTTCATTCTTTAAAAGTAGTAACATTACCGTCAGCAACGTATCCTTCGATTATAATACATACTAACTACGTACACACTATATTATGTATTAACCGACCTAATCATATTAACAACTAGCTAATACCCGCGACTCCGTCCGTGTTGTTCATGATATTAAGAATATATTTTATGTGTCGTAAAAAACCCAAAGATATTTAAGGCAAATATATACTTCGGTATTCTTAAAAAATCGCTGAAAATGCTTATTTCTCTAAACTTCAATACGAAGTTACTCATTGTTCGCCTAGTGTTAAACTGAACTCTAATAAAGGCATAAATACCTTTCTACAAAAACGACCGAAACGCTAAACATGCTCACCACTTTCCACTTTCTCTGCTCTCTTGTTGTGGACCTTTCATTTATCAACGAGAATTTTGGTGTCTAACCTGGATAATTTCTCCCGTCTTCTCCTGCTACTGCTTTCATACAGATCTTGCTTTACCGTGCTGCCCGAGCGCGGATTACACTACGATGAATAAAAACGTATGAAGCTGTTATTATAAATAGTTAAAGATATAAGACCTGAACTGATATAGTTGCAGTTATATCTGTAAAAATGCGCAGATAATTTTTACTCGATGTTCTCTGCCTACCCCGCAAGAAAACCGGCGTGGCAATGTAACTAAAGTACAAATAACATAGGGTCATAACCCTTCTCAGTTTCATTTAAAAAGTTTGATAATAATCAAGGTAATTTCTGATTACGAACCTAGTGTAAGAAACAAAACAAATTACCTCTACTCTACATACAAATAGATATCAAGCTTTATTTTAAACCTCGCGTCATTCACTCTTTCCCCATCAGTAAACACCAGCAAATAGAGCTCGCGAACAAATGAAACCTCTACAGAGGCGTGGCCACTGGGCCGTACATTCGATTAACTCTTAAAACGACCGCCGCTCACTCTATATTGCTTTTTCCCGCCAATCAACTGATTAATTAATACATGAGTGTCATGTATTTGAAAAATATTGGTTTTGTTTAATTGCTGTACTTACATAAATATTTGTGTAGGACAGCACTAGGTATATTAAGATTATTGGAATCCTAACAGATCTTATACTAGACAAAGTCTATTCTATTTCATTCACCTGTTTGCATAAACATGGCCAACACGTATTATTCTAAAATATTGTCTTCTATTAAGATTAAATTTAAAAAACAATTTAAAGAACACAATATTTTTTTAATTTAACTAACTCTTATTTGTAACAAAGATGGTGTTACACCGAATCTTACTGTATTTTTTTTCATTCTCTATTAGATACAAATATCTTTTCAATTCCCATGTGCAACAGATCTACCATTCTCGTGTAGGTTGTCTACTTATTAAATGGCGACACTCGCTTGAAGGGGTGTACATGCAATTTCAGTACGGATTTATGTTCTAATGTTCTACGTGAAGCCAGTCACAGACCCGTTGAAGTCCTTGAGAGAGTAATTTGCTTTATGTCTTAGTATCCGTCTGCAATCACTGTCGTCTGCTGTCTGGGTGTGGAATTGTCTATATGAGTTCATATGTGGTTGTTCGCATATATGTAATTCTTTGGTCTTTGGTTATCTCTGCTTAGCTTGAGATGATATAGTCGTATGTGAGGGAGTTTGTGTAATATACAACTCTAAAGATTCGGATATGTGGATAGAATGGCAAATAAAAGAATAACAAAATAAATATACACATAACAAGATATATCGCATTTAACATTTAAACAAAATACATGTAGGATATGGCCAGTGATATAACAAATAGATACATAAAAACTCCTTATGTTGATGGATACAAGTGCGGAAGAAGTCGCAGGCCTATCTTGATACAGACGAATATTAAATATACCCCTACAGAGCGGACGAACGTCAATACGAATGTTCATCATTATATATGACCAAATATGTAGGTCACATACTGGTTTGTTGTTAAAAGTCTAAAGGAACTGTTAATTTATTTACCTAATGACTAATAAAATATCTAATTACTAACGTAATTTGTGGCGGGCTATACATTTTTGACAGAAATTGTAATATGCTTACCGCTTATTGTCTCTATACCTTACCGCTTATTATCTCTATTGTCTTGAACTGAGGGGGACTTAGTGCGATAAAAATCCCATATAACTCTGCGTCTCTGCCAGGTTGCCAACGTATATTCAAACCTTGTGAAGGTCCTGTCTCTTACTAAAATAAAACATCACAAAACGTCTGTATTTCCTCGAAGAGTAAAAGGGTAATGGAATGGAATAAAGGGTAAGCCTATGCCTGCTACTAGATATTTCAAATTACAAAAAACTCATTAATACTTTACTCGACCAAGGGATCAAACCCAGGACCTCTCAACAGTCTTGTAACCAATCAACCAACTGGATAGAGAAAAAAGGAAACGCTTCAAAATATCGTCGCTTTAGAAAAATCCATTGGAAATCTGTTGAGTTTAATGTTACGTTATATCTCGCAGTAACAAAGCGACATCGAACAATGGCGTGATCACTCGACCGTGTGTTCTGTTAAAGCTGTATTGTGCATGGGTATTGGATCGCTGCAGTGTTGCAGATACAAAAAATATACATAATACAGTCAATTTTCAGTAGGTACTGTCGCTTGGAATATTGACTGCGCTACTTCTGTTTACGTAACGTTCCGGACTATGGTGCAAATTAGAAGTGTATAAAGTTTGATTTGCTTGGGTATCGATTGAAATATTGATTTTTGATTGAATTATTCTGCCTGGCAACCTTGCCAATTTGGTAAACCTAAAGGTAATTTTGGTAAACCTGAAAGTTACTGCACCTTCCCTTAAAGGGTACAGTGGGTGTTAAAAAAATCCTTCATTTTTTTAACACCCATAAATCTGTTAATCCTATATGAATTTATTATTGAAATAATAATATAATAAGCGACAGACAATAAATAAATGAAAATAAAAACCGTAAATCGCATTAAAATTTAACCATATTCAAAATTCTAATTGGAATGCTCACGTAAAATGAAAAAAAAAAAAACATTATTCCATCTTCGCGCCCACTGTTCCTTACAGAAAAAGAACCAATAACACATTCTCCCCGTTACTACAACCGTTTGAAATTCAATTAAAAACCGTCAAACCTTGTGTCAGATTTAAAATGGGTATCGCAACACGAGAATAAAATGAAAACTCATGCGTTTTAACATCAAGGCAAAACTTTTAATTGCTGAGTAACAAAGAGAACCCTGGTTGGCCCACACCTAATTAAGAAATTTAAATAAAGAAACATTAAAATTGTATCTATTTACATTAAATACAAATTTAAAAACATTACATTTTCCACCTCAATCACTTTTCGGCCTACTTGTTTTAAGCTCATAATTTGTAGTGTATTGATGTTTAAAAACTATCATTATTTCGAAAGTTATTAAAGAATAATTAAATGATTTTGCAAGCTTAGCAAAATTTAGAAACAAATAAATATAAGCAATTCTTCCTGTGTTCACAGTCAAACCGCCGTCGGTCAAGCATTTGCTGGGCATAATGTGATTTTGTCTTTATGTATCAGGGTAACATTGATAGCCACGGACTATTCCAGAATTAAAAATATTTAGAGCTGAGAGCTTATAAATTCCAGTATCAATGTACTATCATTCATCATCATCGTCAACTCAGGCTTTTCCGTTCCACTGCTGGACAGAAGCCTTTCCCAGGGTGCACCACAACACTCGATCCTCCGCATATCTCTACCAGCCGCCTTCTTAAGATCATCGGTCCAACGGGCCGGTGGACGACCCACAGTGCGCCTGCCAGTCCGATATCATTAACTTTAACATATACATAATTTAATGTTGCCATTAAGCCCATTATACATTATAAAAGACAGTTTAATGCCACAACCATATCATATGAGATGTTATACGTTTGAGACTACTACTATTATGTCATAGAAAATATTGGAACTAAATATTGTTGTCATTTTAAAGGAACGAACTTCAGTTACAGATTGGAAATATAACAACAGAGATATCAAAACTGGACACGACATTGTTCGGAAACTACAAGTAAAAGTTATTATGAGAATCGTTGTTGTGTGTGAAGTTTCATGTTTCCGTTTTCATTTAAAGGTAGAGTTTCATTTACAATAACTGAACCAGTCATTAGTATTTAACCAACTTGGGGAACTTTAACAAATACATGTAACCCTTCTACAACACGGTAGGTAGGTTCCTAGAAAATGCCGTGTTGTGTAAAACCGTGTTGTGTGAGACCCAGAGAGAGACCCATTATTTTAGCGTCTTAAAACATATTTATCATTCTAGTTTTTATGGACTTAACGTGTATTTTCCTATCTTAGTCTGATCACCAAGGTTTTCGCAGCTTTCTTATTGTGTTATTGCGGACCCGTGTTATGGTAGGATGCCGTTATATGACAGGAGCGTTATTTGTACACATTTGTTGCGTAAAACCATTCAAAAATAATCCTATCTTCAACATGACATATATGTATGTATATGTGCAAATAAGATATTTATGTATATCGTTGTTTTTGGAAATCTAAAATATACGAAGGTGCAAAAGTACAAGGTCAAGTTAATAAATATTCATTTGTGTGTCTGTTACGTGAGAACCGCTGAATATGTTTTGATAAAAATACTACAACATCAAGGTAGCAGGGTTTAATGTTCGACATTGACAAAGCACTTTGAATTTAACAAGTTTATAGTTCTCGTTAAACTGTTTGTGTGTCGCTGAAATAAACTGTAATGCTTTGTTCTAAAAAAATTGAATCTTGATTTGGTATCCATATAATCTAATTATTAAACACTACAAAATTCCATAATCACATTTTTTTGAGAAAAAATGTAAGACTATTAGTACGATAGCTTTATTAACAGCGTGTATATCAAGGTTCGTCCACACGACGATATGATAGGGTAATTTGCATGAAATGACGCTATGCTTTGGAAGTGGGTTTAGGGATGAAAGGGGTGCACTCGGCCGTGGTTTTACAGTCGAGTGCCCTCGGGATAATTTTACTTCAACCCCGTTCACACGACCATTTTAAATTACCGTACCTACTGGAATGACGTGTACTGTGAGCGCGTTTGTTTCGGCTTTTAATGGAGGAGATTTCAACACCTTCCACACGTTATTTAGATGAATGAACGTTTTGAACAAATCCCAATGAACTGCTGTTAAGTATTTCATTCATATTTTTATTCAGTCATTCAATTTTATTTGATTATGAAAACATCCTGTAAAAAATTTTAAAGCGTCTTGGAATATTTTACTCGTCATTTTCATCAATTCGTAAAGGTGCAGTATGGCGGGATGTTCCATATAGGAGTATGTGGAATGTATTTGCGCAGTCTGATATAAATTGTTTACTGCCCCAAATGAAGATACGGTGAAGCGCTGAATGAGAACAATTTTCATACATTAATATAATAAACTGAAAAACAGATGGAACAGAGGGAAAACCAAATGCTTATAACTTTCACGCTTTTCGTCTCCATGGACTCCCAACTCTTAAACAAATATATTAACTCTCCGGTCCCCGGAATAATTAATTCAACCACACAAAGCTCCCGTGTCGTTTGGAGTACACGACCTATATACTCTCGTGTTATCCACAGCTAGCAAATGCACTGACAATTACGTGACAAGTTCCATTCGTAGTCCAACCCTTTGTGCAAAGCGACCGAATTAACGAGAAATAAGTAAAATTAACTGTCCACTGGACGCTGTAAATAGGAGTTGAGATACAATTCATTATTAGATTCCTGGTACGTGATTATTATATGTTCATAATTTACCATTATCATCATCATCTCTGATTAGTCGAACGTTGAACACAGTTCTCCTCTCATGATGAAGTTTGATGTGATTGTTTATCATGCTAACCGAGTATGAATTCACCACACCACGTACCACATTCACGTTACCAGTGACGTTTACGTCCCACCGTGGAATAAGCTGGAGAGTGTATTACCACGAACAGAACACAAATGCAAACTCAGAGCCAATACTAGAAATTTCAAAATAGGATAACTGACTAGCACCCGACGCTAGATCACTTGATCCAGCTCTTCTCGATCGGTAGATAAATTATTTAATGATATTAACCCGATAAGCTAGCGAGTATGGTTAATAAAGGGCGCATAATTGGAAAATTATAATATTATTTTTGGTTTAATTACAAAATTATTATTAATGTTCCCATTGTTAGTCTTAACTGCCAATGCTTGCGTTATTGTGATGCAGTTTGAAAGTTGTAATAAATAGATTTTAACGAGTAATATGGCCCTGGGTCAGCATAATTACCTATATATCTTTAATATATAGACACTCATTTTACTTGTAACTTACGTCGTGTTAGACAATTTAATATCAGGAGACTTGCTAATTTATGAAAAACGTAACAAGTAAACGTAACGAGAAAAGTGATAAAAATGTAATATTTCCATTTTGCGCGCCTCTGCAATAAAGTGGTACATTTTACGATTGATAAATGCACTGAATGCGTTTTAAAAGCTCCGAGCGGGTACAGACTAATGGGTCTTACGTAAGGGTGATGCTACATGCGCTTGTAATAATTTAATGGCCGTCACATTATCGTGTCATCGTATATAATTTTCGTTTAAAAATTTGTATTAAAAAAACTTCATTGCAAAACCATGTTACTCATAATTCTATTACTATTTCAATATTTGCTGCTAAACAGCTGTTTTCGAAATTTATATTTAACATGAACTGAAACCAAAACGAAATAATTTATCCATGGCAGCTATTGTCTTACAAATAAATCCGGAGTTCGAAATCTATGGCCTAGAAATTTCTTTGGACAACCTTTTTACTAAGGAAGTAACTATTGGCCACTTTGTATAAGTCGAAATCCCAATATGTTCAAAGACGGAATATTAAATATATATGTATTATATTATACAGTACGTAAGTATATTCATAGTTTATTATTTATAATAAGGCTCTAACAATAATTTAATAACTTATTTCAAATTTAAAATTAATAACTTGCCATGAATCGAAATACCTACTCGTTTAGGATAAATTTGATACCAATGTCATACCTACAATTTAAAAAAAATAAACGTGAGCTAAATTTTATTTCGCCTCTTTCCAGGTATTCGTAGCTAAATACACAAAATGGTATCTATTAATATTTTTTCGCATGAATAATTATATTTATTTTACGCTCTACCAAGTTTTAGATATATTCTCTTTGCGTTAAAAATATACGCCTTAGAAATATAAAAGTCAATTTCCTAGAATGTTGGTTGTCATGTCGTATATCTGTCTGACCTATATATGGGCGGGAGTAGCGCACGCTGGGGCCGGAGACGGCCACCACCGGCGCAGCGAAGTCCATTTCTAAGTTTGATATTAAACGTGCAATACGCTGTTGTTTGTGACATTTTTAGTCTTAACATATATGTGTATTTATAAAGGGCAAATTATATATACGAATAGTACTGGACTACAATCATACTTAATCGTAGGCAGATGTAACACATATACGAGTATATTATGTGGATACATACATGTCTAGATAGTGCCTGTGCACACTTGTAAAATTAAAGTATTAATATATTGTCCTATACTATTCACAAGATGCAGAACTTATAGCAAAATAGATAGCTTAAGTGTTATGCTGAGGCCAAAGCCTATCATTTGAGCCAGCCAGTTTAAGTAATTACGTCGATTTTAAAATTTAATACCACCTCTTTTAACTGTGAAGAAGAACTTCGCGAGAAAGCCTAAATACCCAAAAGTAGTCCTTAACGTACTCAAGGTGTCCACATTTCGGAGTATTATAAAATTGAGTATCTGTATTTACCGCGTAGGTAAACGTACCATGAATGTAATATTTTAGGAGGGAACAGTATTAAAAATGTTTAAGACCGTACAAAGCTGTTACGTTCTATTATGTTAAAAGGAGTTTCGTGTCGCATCGTTAGAGCGTCTTCCTAATGGGCTGAGTTGCAAGCCAGCTGCGGTGTACGTACTACATGTATGGATACATCCAATTTTTCTTTAAAACCAACCAAGTGGTACATTTTCTGGTACTTGTAACATCAAAACACAACGTTATGCCTACATTACCCGAAAGGTTAGACATAGGAGTGTAGTACGCGTCCACGTTTCACCAGTTACGTCCCGTGGAATAGATGGTGAGCCTATTGCCATACACCGGGCGCTGATCCAGCTTGCGAGTCATTGACTACCAGAAATTCTAACTGAGAACAATCCAATAGTACTCCACAGTTGCGCTTGCATCCATTGGACCAATTCTCTGGTACTCAATTTTTTAATATAGTTCAGCCCACGTGGGTCACTAACTGAAGCTGCTACAGTATATATTAGCTTCTCAATGTTCTGAACATGCTGACCCGAGATTTAGTGATTATCCCAAGTGGTAAAGATACTACCCGCACTATATTGTTAAAATAACTCTGTCATTATCATTATTACCATCCACTGCTGGACATAGGCTTATCCAATAGCACGCCAATGAGCTCGATCTTTATCTCTCCGCATCCAACTACTGCCAGCCACTTTGGGTATATCGTCACTTCGCTCAGC
>DWEE01003560.1:0-10395 GCA_018245755.1 Parelbella macleannani
ACATCGCTGTATAAAGTGTAAAATAGCGTGCACTTACAATCGTCATTGCTGGTGACAAACAGTCACAATGTTACCATTATCATTTCGATCTCTCGTGAAAATTGTTTCATAAATTGTGCATTGTAATGACTTTTGACGAATTTAAAATTCATCAAAGCTGTGTGAACGAGAATGAAGGAGCGAGAGGGAAGATGGTAAACGTAACTAAAGAGTTACGCTTATCATATCTATAATAGTTTAGTACTAAAGCAACCCCTCCGTAAAATGTAGAGTCGACATAATATATGGAAAAATTTTAAATACATTTGCGTCTGTTAAAACCTTTTCACGAAATATTGTAATGTGGTAAATTTGTGGTGGGAAATGAATAGTAGGTACTTACAACGTTATTGAACGGACATAATAAAATATGTGTAGGTAAGTAGAGTTCTGTTCTACCCTTCATTGATACAATATAAATATCTCAGGGTTTTAATATTATTTGAGTAGATGCTAAAAGAGAAATAGATGTATTAGAACTGTAATAAATGTATTGGAACATTCAAAGAAAGGTAATTAATTATTTTTCTATAATAGTAATAATTTTACTATATTATTTTTATAATGTCATCTCCCTAGGTCCAATTAGTTGTAGACGGAAACTATCTAGTGCCAAATGTCTCTATCCTTACAGATTAGATGTATATCACCCAATCATTCTCTTTTTCTTCAAAACATATGTATGTATGAAATGTTAGCAAAATGCATTATTTAGTACGCAAATCCCGTATCATCCCTCGTATCCTGCGAGTGGCGGCACGCGTCGCTTTACAGCGCTCGCAAATATACGAACTGGCCCCCAACAGACTGCCGCACAGACGTACCAAACTACTAGACGCGGCATACGTGTAAAAACAAGTTACCATTGAATAAAAATATAATCAATTTACACTTGACAATATTTTTTATTAAGTAGTGCTTTATTCATTTGCTCAATGATGTAAATTAAAAGGTATAATTAACGATGGCTTTACCTACCAATGGTAATTAAGTTGAATGTTACTTACAACATACATTACACAAGTACAAAGTACAATAAAAACAGGGTAGATTTACAGTTGAGAGAATTTTTAGAATACGGTAGATATATTTACCGATAAATGGTGTTATTTTCGGCTGATAGAGGCCGTGTTGTTATTTTCGACTGATAGAGTAACGTTTGGCGGATAGTAACGTTTAACGGAATATTAACGTTTAACGTTGAAACCTAATCACATTGCGCTCATCTCATCGAGGTTCGAATGACATTTAATTGGGAAAATCTAATTCCAATAAACAAGCTTCAACTCTACCGTTCCTTGGATGGCAACATCAAAGCGGGTCAGCGGCGGGATGCGCAGACGACGTCTCGACGCCTCCTCCCCCCGCGCTGCCCTCTCGCCGCCCCCTGCGGCCCCCGCGCCCGTGCGCCGGCGCATGGCGCCCGCATACGCATGGCTGGATTAATTCAATCAAAACGCTCCTCAATCGAATTATGCGTGTAATTGATATGTAGATATTAACACGTTCTGTTCCCTTCCTCAATGGGCGTTCGTTTTCTGTCTTTTTGTTACACGAAGCGTTTTAAATTCTACATAGTACTGTATTTGTTATGTATAAAATGAAGCGATTTGTACCGAGACGCTCTTTCATTTTTTATGTTCTCAGGTGTCATATAATAAGACTGAACTTTTTCTGTAAATTAGCTATTTTGAAATAAATATAATTAAATTAAATAAGTATCTAATGTAATTAGTACAATTTACACCATATTTTTATCCGTAGAGTTTCCGTAAACCTACCACGAAATTTTTCTTTAATTACAATTAAAGTATTCTTTGTAACGAAGTCTATTATTTGTTAATGTATTAATAGCTATTTTCATACAACCAGTCATGACCTTCGACATTAGGCACTAACGTTGTCCGTTTTCGTGGAAGCAGCTCCACGCAGGAGCAGGACAAAGGAAACTCACCTACGCGCAGCTTGTCACTGAACTTGTGAACTTGAACATCGCGCCAAGAGATACAGCGAATTATAGGTTATTAAAAGTAAAAATAATTCAATTTTTGATAGAGGAGAATTAGTCGCCTACCTATCAGGTGGCCTGTAGACGTGAAGAAAACAGCTGAATATGGCTGAACCCAGCTAAATTCGGCTAGGTTCATAGTGTCCAAGATCGGGTGGAGTGGCACCGGTTAGAAGAGGTCTATGCTCAATAGTGGACTTGTATCGACTTAACCTATTTTCCTTTCGGAATAGATTGTTTGGATTCAGAACTATACCAAGTCCTACTTCGTGACCTCTGCGAGATCGCTGTAGACATCTACTTAATCATGTACATAAACATTCGCGAAACATTTAATACCCAAATATTTAAATTTTTATTTTCACTCATCAAACGATAGCCAAACAGCAACATGTGATTTTTTCTGTATTTTTTTAAAATCTGATAGTACCTACATCCTAAAGGTGTTCCTCCTGACCTACAATAATCTCAAAGGTGCCTAAATGCGATTAGTGCTGACTACAACGACATGTAGCGATCTCTAATTAAGATCTGTATAAAACGTTAACAAATAATGATACTTCTGAATTAATATCGTATTGAATAGATAAATGTATAACTACTCGTATATTATCGCTATCTCCAGTAACTTGGACCGTGTGCAAGGATTTATTTTGGGGCAGACAGTATACAAAAGAAGGTCACGGCGACTTTTAAGGAAATTGTAAATATACAGCAATAGCAGAGGGCCAAATTGATAACAACACTAGTTCCATACCACAATTAATGGGCAAGACATGACAGGGCAGTTTTCCTAACTATTTAGTTCATTTACATCGAGTGTTCCATTTTTAAACATTTCGTTGTCACGATGAAGTCGCAAACCTCCGAATCGAGCGAGCATGTAAAGAGAATAATTAATGTAGAAAAAGTATGTCATGTATGTAAGGATAGGGCTGTTTAACACTCGGTTCTCTGTGCCTACCCCACAAGGGATCTGGCTCTCGTGTCAACAATATTTTTCATGAACCAGACATTGTAAAGAGCTTATACATAAACTGGGTAGTGTAGTACAACTGGCGGCAGTGTGCAGAAATTAATAGCAGTTACAATGTAGCGGGCGACGTAAAAGAAACAATGGAACTTGTTTCATTCGAACGTACTGTGTTTGGAACTTTGGAGCGGGTTTGGAAATGCTCCAAGAAGAAACTAAAGTTGTGACATAACATCTCTTTGGTGTGCCGTCCTTCAAGTAGGACGTGAAACTAACTCGAAGTTATTTACATACATAGTCGATTTTAACATCTTGTCAGATTTTCATGATGTACAGCATGACGATATGAGGGCTGATTCCATTGAACATTGTAGCTGCTTAACCAAGAAACATCTTTGTTCCCTTAAGAATCCACCTAAAACTTACTCAAATCAGAACAAGCAGGACGTATTCTGTTTTTTGAATGCTCAATAATATTAATAAATTTGGCCCGATTTCGTAAGACTTAAATTAAACGTACTGGTTATCCACCCACATATCGTTTTCCGAGTCTAAAAATTATTGCAGCTCTTAATCAAATTGATGCCCTACGTAAAGAACATCGCTAACATATGTCCTGGATGTAATGGAGCAGAATCAACAATACTGCTTCTTGAATACTTATGTACCTACATACATATGTTTATAAATGGCTTGTGTCTACACACTACACATATAGAACGGAGCACAAAAACACAAGCAATCGCAGACCGGCAGGCTTGTGTCTGGCAGTGGCTGTAAATCTGTCCAGACCACCAGCGGCGACGAGTAGATACTCTTCCAGTTACGCGTTTACAAAATATTATTCAAATAGTTTTTCTCAGGCAGTATATATAACGCTGCATTTTGTACGCAAGTACTAGCTGACAAGAGATGGCCGAGACTGGCGTGTTTATGTGAATAAAATAATGGAAGAACTTCTGGAGTGCAAGGATAGAGATATTTGGCATTCGATGCTCTCTGCCCACACTGCAAGGCACCTGGCTGTCTGGCCCAGACCTCTGATGTAATAATTAGAAATTCACATTTAGTCTGAAACTGTAAATGTTTTTTGACCTTTTTAATGTCTGATATAATAATAACCATAACTTTGAAATCGTTATACATCAAAACTAGCCAGTTTCTGGTTTTACTTGAAATACGTCATTTCACGTCATCGGATATAGCCGGTGACACAGCGCCGGCGCTCACGGCATACAAATGGTGCATGATGGTGAGTACAGTTAGGCGCGTCCTACACGCGTCGGCTCGTATCGAAATCCGTGTCGACGGTGCTTATTTCTCATTTTGGAAGTTCTGCTGTTAAACACCGTCAAGCTGGCCGGCGCGATTTAACAACTCTTATGAGAAAGGTGCATATTTATAAATTTGTCATTGTGTTTACCTTCACTTGTGGCATAAACTATATTAAGAATCTTAAAAGGAAGTTATTTCAATTTTAACAACAATTTTTTAGATATTTATTATTTACTTTATAAAATAAGCTTAATATTAATGTTATATGATGTTTTCAGATATTTCTGTATTATTATTGCATCACACTAGGTCCCTCATGGGATAGGCAGTAACAAAAAGAACGTAATACCACGTCTGTAATTCGCAAAGGGGTAGGCAGAGAAGTGCAGTACACTCCTATGTTTCACCAGTTACGTTTCAGTCCCATGGAATAAGTGGTGAGCCTATTGCCATACACCGGGCACAATTCCAGACTCTGAGTCACAAATACAAATTTAAATCAGAATAATTCAATAGTACCTGACCCGGGACTTAAACCCAGGACCTCCCGATTGGCAGTTTCGCTTGCAATCACTTGACCAACGAGGCAGTCAAATTAGGCAGTGTGCCCCCAATGCCAATATCTTTATCCATACGGACTTGACGTCATCATCATCATCATCAGCCTATAGCTGTCCACTGCGGAACACAGGCCTCCCCCACAGCGTGCCACGCTGCTCGGTCCTCCGCCTTCCTCATCCAGACTTAACGTGCGTCTACATTATTACTCTCTTCATGTAATGATTAATTAATGATTTAGTACAGCGGAAATAATACATAAAATAATCTTTTTATGGAAAATTTATACAAAAATTCTGCTTATCTGTTTATAATAAATTTCTTATATCAATACATGGCATGAAGTATTGAACTACGACTTTCGAACCACCGGCCCACCTGCCCCTCAACATGTTCCGATCCACCAGAAACCATACAGTATGTAGCTATTACATTATTGACAATAGATCCCGGGTAACAGGACACCGCACCGCTATTCTACAAAAAACCAACCTCAAACAAACATGACATCTCGAAATCAACTAGCCGCGCCATCTGTTGGGACTTCGCGAAATATACACATGTCTTTTTCCAGATGATTTGCTTATTAGACCACTACCAGCCAATCAATGGATTGTCAACTCTGTAATAATAATCTTTAAAGTACAATTTTGTTTGCGGCATAACATTCTGTTCAGGTGATTTGTCCCAAGGGAATTTGTGTGTTATACCCAAATAATAAAGCTTATTATGCATTGCGGGTGTTGTGTGTAATTTTTTTCGGAAGTAGCATAATTCATATGGCAAGGAGCGGGTCAGGTTTCGCGGCAGATGCGTAGCTCGGCGCACGCGTCCACATTTCAGCTCCAGTTATTCGTGCAGTTGTTCTCATTATTTTAGGGTTGGCTTGCTGCGCGTGCGAGAAACGGGCTGTTGCGGGGTTAAGATGTTTATGCTAACTGTACTTTTTTATACACAGATTCTATATGTTTCACAGCGGCAGACAGAGATTTGGCCAAAATATTTTGTATTTGTACATTTACATCTTGTTTGCACTCTTCACGACCTGCCACTAATGCGCACTATACCCAGTTGTAGATTAGATTTGAGTCACGCCAACACAATTTTGAACTCATTAGTAACTACTCTCAATCATAATAACCAACCTTCATTAATGTGTCTATGAGCAGCATTGACAATTGATGATCGACATATTTAGCCGTTATGTCTCTTTTGTACATTTACAATTTAAAACTTACCGAAACCTTGTCAAGCTAATCATTAACTACAAAAATAGCATCATCATCCTTCCTTTTAACGTTCTACTCTTGGAGTTGGGTCTCCTTTTAAGAATGAGAAGGAGTTAGCCCGTAGGTTTCCATGTTTGCTAATTGTGACCTATTAGATTGTACACTGTTTAGAAAAAAAATATGAATAATTAAAGTGTGCAAGTTTCCTCATAATGTTTTCCTGCACTGTTTCAAGTGGTAGTTTAGTCCCATTTTTCATTTGTATGTATTCTGTTTTTCTTACTATATGGTGCTTGTAAATACCGTCAAAGCTACAACAATAGGTAACACACATCTTTCTTAAAACTGCTCCAAACCGGTGGCACGTCCAGGCGTTGCTCGTGTATAATTCAATACCATGCTTTGTTAATCTTCAAAATAAACATCCGAAATACTCTTTAAAACCATCTTAAATTCTCGGGCGCAAAATGTTCTCAAAATCGCAAAACCTCATAATCCCTCATTGTTATCGGGATAATCTTCAATTGAACCAACTCAAATATAGTTCAAATAGTCTTGAGCGTAAAACGCCGTCGAAATCGCGAAACACCCCAAGATCCATCTCGCCACATTCAGCAGCGGCGCGCACATGCAGCCGCCAGCTGGCCGGCGCGGCAGCAGCTGCGAGCGCAGATGTGCAGGTAACGCGTGCGACAAGTACGCAGGATTTGCATGCCGAGCTGATTGATGGATAGCTATTAAGTGGACCACGAACAGAAATCTGGTGTCGCGATCGGGTTTCTGTGGATTGACCATTGTTAAATTGTAAGGATTACAATTCATAGATGTTATATGAAGCAGTAATAGCCTAGTGGCTTAGAATTTAGCCTCTCACTCCGATGGTCCTAAGTTCAAATCCATGGTGCGCACCTCTTTACAAAACTGTGCGATTTAAGATTATGTGTCACTTGCTATGACGATAAACGAAAACTTCGTGAAGAAACATGGACACCTTATAATTTACAATAAAAACCTCGTGAAAGGCGTGTGAAGTTTATAAACTTGCACTTGACCGACGTGACAGACTTTGGCCTCAACCCTCACATTTTTACAGTAGACCCGTGTTCCAACAGTCTAATGACAAAAAAGTCGTGACAAGCGAAAGAAGATTCTATATTAAAAAGACGAACAGGACGTGATTGCAGAACTATATCCAGAAGTGGAGATAGACTAAATAAAAGTAAGGCTAGTGGAGTTGATGATTAAAAATAACTAGTTAATCTGTCCAAAACATTGTAACGCCTTGGGATATTCTGCACTGTAGTAAATATTGTTTTTCCTTAAATATTGAGATATCATTATTGTATGACAAGCCATAGCATCTTCTTAACAGTTGTCGTAGGCACTGAACGAAAAGTGCAATAAACATTTAATGGGTATCCACCCCCTTGTCCATTTAATAATTTTCGTTTAGTGCTATAAAGTCGTCCAATTAATGTAAACAGATTCATCCCCGCAACGCCATTTGACTGCTGCTGTAAAAGTTACTAATAATTATCTTTATGTCAAACAGTTAGCTGAATTCATTTGGTACACACTCATTACGTCCATACTCAAATTACTCTTTCTTATTTTCAATCAGCAGATGGTTGCCAAAATGCCACATTTCCGAAAGTAGATTGTATCGCTCGAGAAAAATTCCGTATACTTGCCGACGTTGATAGGCACTTCATCTTCATGGAGGAACGGCATTAGCATACAATTCTCGTGGAGCAGTGACGTCACGGCTCCATACACGCAACAAACGTATTTATGATAATTCGCGATCTGCTCCCCATGGCTCCCCATGATCGCGTGACGACTGCTCCTGTTGCATAAGTATTGTTTCACGAATCATAAAAGAAAACATATCTCACGATAACAACAATAGGGAGCCCACCCTTCTTCCCAATAACGCAGTAGACCATCACCATATAAGGCACTATAATTCAATAAACTTTTGGTTTTACTCAAGGGTACGAACTGAGTGTTATCTCCATAGGTTGTGAGTATCACTACCAAAATTAATTTTTTTTTCGCAAGATTATTCAGACTATCGGTTGTTTATCCTAAAATTTCCATATATAGAGTTTGGATATCAGCAGCACTCAAAAACGATTTAAACGCACCCTCAACTGCATAATGCAACTAATGATATAATTGAGTTGAACCACGAACCTGCCAGTATCAAATTTTGCAAATTATACTCCACAAGATTAACGATCATTTGGGCTTACTAATTTGTTATTATTCATAACTACTTAAAATATAAATCATTATGTTATACAGTGATGTATATTTTAATAACAAGATCGGAATAAAAATGCCCTAATATAATTTCCTACTTCTTAAGAAAGTTTTTTAACGGGTCAATTCGTCACTCAGCCAATGAATCCAACTTATTACCTACTTATATTAAGCAATCTTGACGAGCTTAAATTGGCAAGCAATTGCGATTTGATTAAAATATAGCATTTCATTACGTATTTAGTGGAAAACTCTAATATAATTTCTTACAAGACCTTAAGATGATCTTTAGAATTTTTAAAATTGCTTGCGGTCATTACTGCCTTTGCAACAATTTAACCATCAAAACATTGAATAAGTGATGCATACTTTTGTACTTTTTACCACTGGTCGGGGTTTTTTGTTTTTTATTTTCAACATGCAAAAAGATATTTCGCGTGTCCGTATACGCGCAGGTGATCGCATTGTTTCCGAAACATACAATTACCGGAGCGTGTATCCGAACGCACGCGCTGTTCTATTTTCGAAATGTTTTTGTTTTTATCTTTTTGACGCCATGTTTTGCAGACTGTGTGGTTATGGCGCGCATTTGCAAAATATGCCGATATATAGATGACAATTACAATATGATGATTACGTACCTCATTACAATATTAAGTAATGTTACAATATTACAACGTGCAACAAAGGCTGATACTAAATTGATGAGAGGCATGTTTCCACATTGAATTATGTAAATAAGAACACAAGCTATTGTTCAGGTAATAAAATTTTTAATTATTGTACTTACGAATATTTCTTTTTTAAATTGATCTTCAGGGTTTTTTATCTTTGAGAATCGTGGATGTTCTTATGTTATGAGAAGTTGACTGTGGGAGAATGCCATTAGGCATTAAGTACGCCCTTGTACCTCTGAGTTTATGGTGATACATACGAATAAATAAGTAAAATTAATTATGAATTTTATAATAGATTCGCGTTGGTAACGTGCGCTAAATGTTTGAATGCCTCTGTCTTATTGTTATTGCCTATCACATTTTTCAGACGAAACAGTAATAAAGCTTACATTACTTTACGTACTTTACATAAGTATAATGGGTACCTATATCGTCCCAGGTGAGACATCGAGGTCCATTGAAATAATAGTGCCACTGCAGACATCTCTTTATATTTACAATTTTCAGCTACAATATATGATTATATCGAATGTACAAAATGTTCAACATCGTACGTCGTTAAATTTAATGTTCCCAATGCGGATATCAGTAAAAATTATAATCTACTGAAAAATGGCAAGCATTTGCACAGTTTTACCAGCATTTATCCAACCACAATGGTGCTACTTACTTCAAATTAACCGCTCCTCAACCGCACTTAGGGGTCGCGGTTTGACGAAAAAAATATTTAAGGAGTCAATGCCCCTCACGCCATCTGGCGTGCGCGCGCGCCACTCACAAGTAAAGAAAAGCCTTTTCTGTACCCCGTAGCAACTCAGCACTAAATTCCCAGTTATATCCAAAATAACTAAATACTTTGAATTCTGAACTCTATCACCATTCCATATGCCCTGTCAAACATTTACCTATAATCTTATTGACTTCTTAACTTTCGAGGGGTTGTTTTTGTGAACTATCACTTTACCCGCACAAAAACTTAATTTATCCTTGAAGAGCATTCTTAAGGTTGAAATTTGATTAGCATTTAAATAATGAATAGCTGGAGTAAAATTGTATTTCTCCTAAAAGAGATTAAATTTAGATGAACGTAAGATAATTACATGAACTCTCCCAGAACGTACTGTTTACAGTGGATTGTTTTTAAAAAGCATCGGTGCGGTAAAAACTAGGACAGAAATGTAGTAAAATTATCGGAACAGCAGTAGTTAAACATGAGATAAGTCCAATAACAACGTACATCCAATGACGACGTACGCTACAATGTTGTTGAACGACAGAAATAAAATCATATTACTGACATTTTTTTACAAGCGGACCCATGATTATTGCCAAGAGCTTTATATTTTCTGGCAAATATGGTAGTGCTGCTAC
>DWEE01003561.1:0-10395 GCA_018245755.1 Parelbella macleannani
ATTTATGAGGTAGGTACAGTACACATAAAAATAAATTTCATCATATAATACAGCAATTCTACGATCATATAATAAAAAGTAAATTGTTAAAAATTTCTACGCGGTTTGACTTAGTCATTTAATATATGACCACTTAAAACTGGCCCCTTCGCCCTTCTTCAGTAGCCATAAAAACGTAAGCCGACAAATTAAGATCGTAAGACACATTTATACGCACAATATTTTATACTTGTTTTTATTTTGTTCTGTTGCTTGATTTAGTGCTTTGCAATGGTCCGTTTGGTCGGAATTTATAATTCTGAAGCTTGCATAATATATGGGGCATGATAATGCTTTGCGCTGTTAATATTTCGCGGTTTGGATGTGCCAACTTGTCGTCATCAGTCCTCTCGTCTGCTGACGATGCGGCATTTCGCTTTGAGGCAACTCACGTGTGATCATTGTGACACTGTAACCTATTCAGCATTAAATATCATATATATTGTATTAACAATACGATTTTGGCTCATATTCATGCCGATTTCAACCATATTTATTGATGAAAATGTTATCGCGTATACAAATCTTGGCGATTTTACAGTTGTACGTATGTATGTAACTTCAGTGCAATTTGTTGCCGAATGGTATTCATAAACTGCTATCAATTGTAGTGGACATGAAGATTTGGAAGCTAAAATACGAGAACTGTCTCTCACGTCTAATTACGGTTTATTTGTGTTATATTAATTGTGTTCGACGAGGCATTAATGATTGAGGGGAACGGGTTTGAACCCCGGGTCGCGCGTGCTGCCCTGATTGACAAATGTAGGCGACAATCGGATATACGATCTAGTAGTATAAACGTTTTGATACGCCGAGCGGTGGCATCGAGCGCTTTTAGAATTCAAGCTTTGTCCATGTGTATTAATATGTAGTAGATGATAGAACAAGCTGCTTTACAACAACATAGAATATTGCATAATATTAAAAAATATGTATGTATTATATTTTGAGAGGATTAAAACGTAACATTTCTCAATATTTCATTGATTATTGTGGATAGTTTTTATAGTCGATAGCAATAGAAAAAAAATGAAACAGAACAAATGCGTGCAGTTTTTCATCACTTTTTGTTATCAACTTCCACTGTCGGACACATACAATACTTTGAAGTGTAAATCGCCGGATGTGGCCATTCACATTACTAGTATGTTAACGATATAATATGTATGTATACATTATGTATGTTGGTATACGAACATTGTGCCTTTAATTAAAGCTTTAAAGTGTGTAGTATCATCTGTTGTAATATATGGATAGTATTTTTTTAAATGCTAAGTCGTTTTGCGATCACACAAATATGAGCCTCAATGGAAGTTCAATCAAATTGTTGTATGCGTAGAGTGTATCTGTATCAATCAGTTAGAAACAAAGCGTTTTGGCGTCTAACAAATATCGAAGATTTAACTTTGCGTTAAACGATAACAGCGTGGCTTGTACACGTTAGGTGTATAGCTACGATAAAAAATCTTGCCCTGGCGAAGAATTTAGTGATTATTTTATTACTTTATTGTTTAGATCAGTAAGGAGTCCCCGAAACAGGCGTACGTGAAAGATGAGAGCCATTAATGTAGAATTAGCATTAGAATCTGTAAGGATGAAGATACTTAGTACTAGGTGTTCTCTACTTCAAGCGTATGAGACCTGACATGACTTTACAGTAATAACAATAATAATAATTATTAGAAAGAGGTGTGTGATGTTTAAGGTAAAAGCGTAAATTGAAAATGAATATTCATATATCACATGTGACCATACAAGTGAAGCGTGTGCGTTTGTTTCAGTATTCACCCTGAAATAAGCTAATCTGTCAGCGAATACGTGCTAACATGTGTGCTAAATTGTGAGCTGTTAATGGTGCTAGATTTTATGGTTGCGCCGGTTGTGAACCTTCGTTCGTATTACAACCGATCGTAATTGCGCTCTTGAACGAATCGTTTATCATATTAAAGCTTCGGAACCGCTTCCAGCTAGAATTTATCGCATTCTGATTTGAGCTGTGTTTAACGAGTGCATTCGGAGAAAACACTAGAGCAATAATTTCACTTTGTTTGTACTCGTATAGCGAGGAAGCGAGCAAGTTAAATATAAAACTGTTTAAGAAGATCCGTTGTGCACGCTGCGACCTTAAGACCGCCGTTTCGCTCAAGCACTTTAATCTTAAATACAAATAGGTGAAAATAATATACCTACATATGTCATACGTTTTAAATTTACTTCATTAACTGTGTTTTTTGTTGCATATGAAATAAAGCCATATGTGTTTCAGTAATTGGGACTTATTTATACCCATATTGGTATATTCATATTTCGTGTTAAAGTAATTAATGATAATTTGTGGCTCGATAATGCAGGCGGCGAGTGGACGCCGGGTGCCGCGGTGGTCGGACTTAATTATTAATAGCCGATGATTGTGTCGAATTATCCGCTTAATTTAAATCACGATTATTGTAGCGCCATAAAGATATTCCCCTTATCTGTAATCACAATAATATATAAAATTTACATAATACTTGTAGCTAATAATGTGAACGTTTTAACTGTCTAGAGAACGGAAGACGAATGTTGAGAATTTCTTTTCATTAAGCCTACATTAAACACATGTGCATGCGTTCGTCGTTATTATTCGTGGAGGAAGGCGATGAAACCCAGCGCAGCACACAATAAATCAACGCGCTACGACTGTATTTCTTTCGTAATCAGCTCATATCGGTGCTCGCGGTTGTGCCCGCCTAATTATTGTCGACTTTTACGACCGCTGTAACGAGTTTTCACTTGGAGCCAATCATGATTTTACGGCGCTGTTGCTGAGATTTTAATTATTAATATTTTACAGAAATAATCCTTGATGCGTCTACAAAAGGTAATAATACAAAGATTCTGTGATGAGTACTTTTATAGAAACAATTGAATGGCTACCTAAATAATAATAATTATTATTTAATATCAATGTTTTGTAAACCTTTTATATACTTAAGATCTGGTTTCATAACTACTATATAGTATTTCTTATAATGTATACGCACAATTGTATACGTTAAATAAACTTGAGTTTTAAATAGTTTTATTTGCATAATAGAACTTTAAAGTTGATAAAAACTCATTAGATGGTCTCGGCTTGAACGGAACACTGCCTTATTTATGATCGTATCTCCCAAGAATACTGGCTACTCTTGTTCCACGTCGGCGTCTGTATGTTTTATGTGTAGGAATCTAAATTTCTTATCTGTGATATTAACATATTGATTATGCTTCCCATATTGATGTGCGACAGACAAGGCGATTCGAAGTCTGTATCATATTTAGAAGTGGGTAGGTATGTAGGTATCAGTTTAAAATGTTGAACTTATTTCTTTCGAATAGGGTTTGCACCTGAACGTATTCAAGTTCGTTTAAAATAAATTGACATCTCCATAACATACTGAACTAGTTATACGACTGCGGCCAATTGTTACCATGTTTGTTATATGTATATATTATTTAAAACCGTGAAATATTTCGTTCGATAACTTTGTGATTAGTCGGCGTATAATATAATAAATAATTCGATTTCACGACATCCACTACATGTCATAAAGCGATCGAAGTAAAAGGTATCCCGCTACTTGGTAGCAGTGCCAGCGGCGGCGAGGCGAGCGCCCCACGTTTCTCACATCAACTTGATCAAGTTATCTCGGAATCTAAACACAGTATAGATGCAAGATGCGATACCGGCTTCCATCTCCTCAGATGTCGAGGTGTCCGTGTATTAGGAGCGTAAGCAATTTGTCAAGTTCGATGTATGTACGTTTTGTTAACGGTACTCTGTTCAGTGAAACGTAAATCGAGCCCACTGGTGTTCGAATCGAAATCGTCATCGCTTTGATCCGCTTGGTTTTTCAAGCAATCGAGTACAGAAGTACTGAGTACACCGATCTCAGAGACGTGAAAAAATAAAACCAGTTTACATAAAAAGCTTTAAAATTTAAGAGACATGCCTGTTTAAGCACGTCATCCTTAATGGCGGTAGACTCGCTGTGATAGTTACAACTACCACGTAATTGTTTCATTAAATCATACAACGGATAATCATGACCAGCAACGAATATGGACTCGCCACTCACTGTTGGTTTTTATGGTAAATTCCCAGACATGCAGCAGTACCCGACCTTTTAATACGAGTTGTTGCGATTTTGCATTAAGGAAGTTTTTTTTTACTACTATACAATGTTAAAACCTCCGGTATACGCATGGATATTCCTATTGAAACTAATAAGCTCACAGCCCGCTCCTACAGCATGACGCTAACGTAGAAGTTTCGCTGGAAGTTGCATGTCGTTGTTTGGCGTCTATTCTTTTTTGTTGACATCGTATGCTTCTATGATCAAACATATTGTATTAAAACTATACAGGTCAAATAAATAAAAGTAATGTTTTCAAGGGATACAACATATAAATGAAGACAGTTAAAAAGAGGTTACGCCTTATTGGAACAACCCGTATATTATATGGGATTGAACAAAACGTTTCACCAGGCTGTTTCTAAACTCACCATGTTATAGTTATAGAACTAAGTTGTAAGCAGATGACAGCAGGCTGATATTAACGCGCACGATGGCTGTCACGTGTGCTTTTTTATGGAACTGTAGCCATACTGCAACATGGCTAATTTTATTCAATTTTGTTATTTTAAAAGGCTTTTTTCTCCCGGTCTACTTTAGCCTGAGGGACACACAAAGCCGAGGTACAATGACTAAAACATGACTTTCATTGAGTCTATGTATATGCCTTATAATGAATAAAAGAATTTGAATTTGAATTATGAATTTTAAATAATTAGCATTATATTTATAAATTTTCTTTTAAGATATTACAAGGCTACATACATAATATATGAAGTCTATTAAAATCCAAATTTTGTTTTTCGTATAACATATTACACACTACTATTCTTACACTATTTTGCTTATTTTTCAATTGATATGTAATGTAGAAAAGCTTTATAAAAACTCGTAGTATCGAAAATTTTAACTTATTTTCTTTACGTTGACGATATTTTTGGTTAACTACAAGAACGTTAGCAGATGTTGCCGGACGGAAATATGAATGTTATTATCTATAATTAAGCAAGTATATAAATCATACGAAATCATACGGACAATTGATGTCGATCACCGTATTCTATGTACATACATACGTGTGCACAGTCACGACAACCGCCAAATGTATTATTATATAATTAGAAATATTCGACTAAATTGTTCCTATTAATAATATTTAAAATTCGATTTCATTTCACTTCATGATATCACCTCAGATAATAAAAAAGGTGGTATTAGTTAAGATTTAATATCCCTAAAGAAGGCGTAAGAATGTCTCTTTATATGTTATCTGCCGGTCGATGCATTATATCATTTTTTCGAGAGCCCTTAGCAAATCATGCCTGTCCGCCGCACGGCCCGGACTTTGACAATTTATGAAGCAATCAGCTGTTACCTTCCTCGTTTTACCCGGCTTAATATTTATTGTATTAGGAAGATGTTACTGGAAATTGTTTGGAAGGTTGTTTAATATTCATTGATCTCATCTTACGATTTGTTTACGTCAGTGTGCGTAGGCGCCGAGGCAAGAAGTGTTCAAATTAAAAAGCCTTTCGAGCCCGCCTCGACCACCGACCGGTTTCACACTCCCCGGGGCTTCATGAGGTGTGAATATGGAGCCCAGCACTTGTATCGTTTCACGTACATTGACAATTTTAATTGGCCACTTTGGAGATTTTAATATCCGCTGAAGAGATTTAATTACGTATTTTATTATAGCTAGTGGTATACGAAAAAATACCTAACAGCAAATTGAAGTTTTCTTTATTTATATTATTGAAAACATAACTACTGATAGATAATGTGCTAATTATGTAACTACTAAAACCTATTAACTTCTTTTCGTCGAGGTACTTTACTATGTTCGTGATTATACTTGAATGTCATTGTTCTCATAGAATTACAAAGTAGTCATTACCGTTTCGTAATGCCGATCAGTACGCTTGGTATAATTTAATTTGATACGAATAAGCCTATTCGGGACAAGTATAGCCACATCATGTCAACCTTTGTCAAAGCTTTGATGGTGGTGTGAAATTTATAATTTTACGAAGATCATTATAGTAGGTACATGCATATATAAAATTAAATAGAAAGTGGATCTGATTATGTCTTATATTTTTATTTGGTCTTAGTCACGCGTGTGTAACAAAATTTTAATAAGGTTGGTAGAATTACAAAGGTGCGCATTGTCAAAAATATTTCATTTGAGAACCGTCGAATTAAAAGGAATGAAAAAGGAATTAGAGTGGTGGACCTTTTTTGAGGTGTTGTCTAACGTAATCTATAAAAAGTTGTGAGTGTGAAGAATTCGTATTAATTTATATTACTTTTGGCAAGTGAATGCACAAGAGTGACGCGGGAAGAAGGCGAACTAATTAAAAGTTTGCTTCTGTACTAATAATTCGTTTGACTGTCAGAGTTTTGCGTCGTTAATTTTAATTAAAGAAACGCGGAGCGGAGTTTGTAATAATATTAAAGCATTGAAATTGGTGATCCGCTAAACTTCGACATTCTGTTCGCGGATGACCGTCCATTCGTTTTAATTAACCCTTCTGTGGGTCTCATCTGCCTCGCTATTAGAAAAGTTTCCGATTTTTACCAAGTGGGGTGATGCCATAAATTAATTATGAGTTGCGGCTACGCGGGGCCTGCCGGCGCCCGCCCCGCGCGCGGTACTTGTTGTTATTTAGAATTTAATATTGCTTAGCCGAGTGACCCAGTAGCTATTGAGCAAGAATCTTACAGTATCAAGATTAACCCGACAGAAATTAAATGTCAACAGAAGTATCTGGCGTTGCTGTTGAAACAGATATTCAATTATTCAAGACACATATCTAATTCCAGAAGTATACCGCCTATTCGTAAAACGTATGCGTAGCTGCGTGGGCCATCCTTTGTCTCTAGGCAATTTTAAGCTCCACCACAGTTTCGAAATGACAAGTGATATCTACAATAAGCTGCCCATTGTACACTAAATGTGGCGAGTCATGAAGCTCATTTGAGGTTTCCGTTTGTGTCCAATTCCTAATTCCACGCGTTCCTCCCCTTTGTCCACTTATTAATCCCGGCCGGTTTCTTCGCGTCTTTGATTAAGACTGGCCGTGATGTATTTCTTGCGCGCTAACCTAATGGAAAGGCATACGTCAAGTGTCCACGTTATTGGCTAGAGGATTGGCTTAATGGTGCCGATGGCTGGCGTGCAGTAAATTTTGTCATTTCCCTTTTTTCTTCAATATTGCCATCGACTCACATACACTCACGCTTGATGCAATAAATTTCTCTCCTTGGGCATTAACTCGACCACCAAACGTTAAAGGTTTGTACAGTTTTCCGTATGTAAATAAATATTCGAGCTAACGTAAATACTTTTTTTATCTTTATGCGTGTAAATTATTTGTTCCATTGTCATTCAAATTCAACAGTCATCAACACAGTTGTTGCTGAATGGTTGTCTCTTAGCACGCTGGTCAAATGCGTGGTAGTTAACTATAGGCATCAGCAAACAATGGTGAACACTGCGGCGTGCAGGTCTTCTCGTAGTCTATTACTTTACCGTTATACTATATTTAATCTTAAAAATGCACTTACGAAGAACATCCAAGTTCAAAACAGAATTAAGATAATTTTTATATTTGATCTAGTAAACAGGCAGAGCAGCCGAATATCCGTATAGTTTGCAATTTGAACTACTCGAGTAGACGATTATCACTGCTAATTACCTACTTTGCTTAAATAAAGAAAATTGAGCACTTTAAATTTTTTGTTGTAGTTACGTCCGATATTTGTACTCATTTACATTTATGTGCAAGTGATTAATTTACATTGCAAGGTTCTAACGCAGTAACTACTGAAGCTTTTTTTGGTTTCTTTGTTTTATTTATTCATATAAAAAGAGATGTAAAAAATCGTGGCAGTACTACAAAGAAGGCACATAATAATGATAGTATTAATTCCCTATAAACTTTTAATGTGTACGTATGTGTAGGTATATATTACATAAATTTAACATGAACATTAAGATGGAAAATTTCAATTACATACTCACATTGGAAAATCTTCCAACGGTCTAAGTAAGATAATATAGCAGATAATTTTGTTTAAGTAATTCGAGATGAAAAGATATGGCAGCGTTGAAAAATCGTCCGTCGTTTTGTTAACTAGTTAACGGTGCGGGATAGTGGTTTTTTTCTTCTACTCAATACATCAATGAGACGTCAGTTTTTGTAGCGCGCTTCGAGACGAGAGCGCGGTTTGGCATCTTATAAACACGTGTCAATAAGAATCCTAGCGTGTGTCATAGTTCACTATTTTAACAGTAATTTATCATGTCGCCTGATCGGCGGTTAATTTTTTGTTGTTCAATTAATGCTCACGCTGATGGGAATGTCGAACGTCGGAACATTCCCAACATTAAACATCCTTTCACCGCTCTGACAATATATTGACACGTAATAATCAGGAGAAATTAGTTAATTACGGTAAAAATTTTATCATTAATAATAATAATTTATGTATTGTTTGTTATGATATTAGGTTAAACATGTAGGTATAGTTTAGAATCATCTTTAAGGTAATTTGACAAATTAAATGTTCCAAGTCTTCGTAAATAACATTAGCAATCACTTAAATATTATAAACAATTTCCTTCCCGTGTGAATTATTACTTGACACTGCGTTAAAATGATAGAAGTTGCTTCAAAAGATTTATGTTCCATACCTAGACATGATTCAATAGTTGTCTATTTATTTTGTAAAGTTTCTACATTCTAAACAATCGATTTTAGGTAATGAAATCTAGTATAAAGACGTAAATCAAACCATACAATCGTTTCCTTTACCTCTAAGATGTTAAAAAATAATTATTTCCTTTTAATTACAACGGGATCTTTCTTTAAAACAAAATCTATTATAGAAAATCAGGTGCTCGAGGCTATTAAATATGTATCTTGAGACTCGTTGGTGATGATTTGTATCTGGTACAAAATTAGTGTTGTTTTATGAGTTTCAATATATGATGATGTCAGAGACAGCTCCGCCAAAATTTACGATCTTGATTACATTCCAAGCAATTTCCATGTTATACTGATCGGCTAAAATATAAAATTCATTAATAACTTGCTCTATAACAATTTATAACTGGTTGTTTTGTAACCGGCACATGTAGGAGTCTGTTTCCTTTACTAATAATAGATTTGTTCGGCGATTGTTATTTGAAGTTGTGGCAATAGTTTATATTTTGCATGGATTATTAAGTAGCATGATGTGCAAGTTAGACGGCTAAGTGCCGCTGCTTATTTGTCCGGTGGATGGTAATGCTTTCCGAAAGTGCTTTGAACTTTAAACCACTCCGCAGCGCGCTCCGCTGCTTTTTTCGAACATTAAAGTTTTTGCGCTCTCCGCTGCTAATTTCTTAATCTCCTAGAACTTTACGAACGCAGTGGCTTTTAAAATTGTTTATTATCGCGCCGTGTTCAAAGCGCGATAAATGGCTTTATGTGATGTTTTTCTTTTATTGCTTCATTCAAATACGAATTGTATGTATTTCTAACTTTAAAACATTTTGTTTATTTAGCTAGTTGAAAATGTATTAATATTTATTAAAATAACATGATCCGGAATAGAATAAATATTATCATCTTTGCATTAATGTCGACCCATTTATAATTCCACTGTTGGAATATTGGTCTTCTCTCACACTGAGAGCGTTAAGGCAGTAGACTGCCACGCTGGTCAAGTGCGGGTTGTTACATTACATTACCTTACATTGTTAAGTGTAGAAATGTGAATGGCAATGTGATGATTATTTCCAGCGGCATCATAACATAATGAGTTTGTACGAGCTATTAGATAACATGTGTTCCTATAAGAAATTAATCGGCATTCTTATATGCGTACGTTGTGGTTCGAAGCCGAGGCGGTGTGAGAATGGCCGGTAGCGTCGCTCATTATATAGAATGAATCGTCGAAGAGTATAATGACGGTGCCACTAGGAACATGGCAAATTGTACTTTGGACGGTGTCGTTGTGATAATTCAGCCGACCGCTCAGTCTCGCTCGCGATAGCGGTCTATTCGCGCTGAACTAGCCGGCGACTTGAACGGTTATGTTCAAACTTTACAAATTCTTCCAACGTCCAGCTGTTGCCCGTCTTTATTTTTAGTGATATCGTTCTTCAAGAATATTGCAAGTGTCCACAGCTACTAGCTACTTTCAAATTGTTTGTATTACATCCAATATTGATATCATTGTTTCATTGTACAGAGTCTGTCTGCAT
>DWEE01003562.1:0-10394 GCA_018245755.1 Parelbella macleannani
TATTTTTGTTTCTACTGCCATCCTCCGTGTCACAAATTGCCAACGAAACTCAATAACAAAGTAAATAATTACTCAATTTAAAAGGAAATTTTTTGCTCCATTGTTTATAATACATTACTTTATTATTTGGTTTTGGTAAAAAATTTTATTAAGTTTTATGTTTCCTGTCAGATATATATGTACCATTTTATTTATGGAGTTTTTTATTTGCTCTTTTATTCCTTAAATCACTTATTTCTCCTTACTTTTGCCAAGAATGGTAAGTGAGCCTTACGATTAAATATATAAAAAAAAGTATATGTTACTAGATTGATTTAGTACTAAAATGTACAAAACTAAAAAGAATCCAGTCAGACTTTTTTGAAGAAAGTTTTCTTTAACAGTTCCTAAATAGTTACAATTATGTATTAGCTTTGATTTTTTTAAATTATTTATTAAAATTAGAAGAATCATCTTCCAAATTAATACCACGTATTAGAATTATAAGTAAAAAGGAGTAAAACAAGGATTATGTGTCACCTGTAAACTTACAACAGTTTTATAAGAAAAAATGTGAAGAGAAAGCGCTAGTCCGGTGGTCGCATTACGTCATCTGAGTGGTATCCAACAAAAGGCGGGAAGCTGCTTAGTAAGAAAATACGTGATCCTTACATTGTTATTGTTACATAATCTTTGTTTACAAGCATTACGCCAACGAATCGTAAAGGGATAACAGGTTGTAGTGCCGAATGACAGCGATACGACGCCAAAATAGGATCGATGAGATGATCGTAAACAAACCTTACCTTCATCACTGTCGTCCGCTGGAGCCGGTGGTAGCGTATCCTCCGGATCCCTATACTCGTCCAAATCGTCGTACCCATCATCCTCGAAGTCGTATTCATCTCCCGGACCCGAATATGGTGATCCTTGATAAGACATAGTCGAGGCAACGCGTAATAGTTGCATACAGATTAACTATGTTCACCCTTTCAGAAATAAAGTCTGGATGCGTAAGTCTGTACCGATTGCTCGGGTTCGACGAGGCAACTGGTGCTTGTGTCACTCATAGAAAGAAATTGCTGGCGAAACAGAAACTGTCCACAGTGAAACAACGAAACTAGACCGATCCGGAGCGACTTGAAGTTGTTTTACGTCAAATTCGACAAATTGAAAAAGCATCGTAGTGTTGATTTTGAACATGACCCGCACGATACTTCAGTTCGGGAGTGTTCGCGCGTAAAACCGCTAAAGTAGAAAAGAGAGATCCGAATGTTTCAAGTAACATTATTGTACTTCTCATTTCTATAGGATTATGGCAAAGACAAAATAGATAAGATTTTAATATTTAGCGTAGATAATTTATAACTCATTTTGTATCGAAACATGTGTTCGATAATCGGATATTTTATTCATTTTATAATCCATAAATTTCTGCCAATTGAATTTTAGTACCCGATGGCTCTTAAAATCATTTTAAAATATGTAAAAAACGACAATTGCTTAATTACTGAGCATAAACGTTAACTATGAAGTCTTTTTTATATAAATACAATATTTTAAATTGATGTCTTAAAAACTACTTTCGTATTACGGACAGTAAAGTTCATAAACATATAAATATATGTTGAATGGTACAAAGAAATCTTTTTAAATGTGTTATCAATTTTTTATGATACGTAAAAGCAGTAAATTACAAAGTCAGGAACTTTAAAATTAGTGATTATTACTGAAAGGATATTTTATGTTGAAAATAAAATCGATATAATAAAGAGAAGAGTAATACTCGATTTTCATTTTAGTCAATCGAATTCTTACTCGTGTGCTGCTTTGACTTGACTGGTTGTCTATTGTTATGATTTGACGTCAAGAAGGAGGACGTCATCTTGAATAAAATTTCTTTATTTGATTATTTTTGCTAAATTAAAACATCGTGTATTTTAATTTAGTAATAATAATAGCTAGAAGATATAGTTAAATTCTCTATAGTGATGTGTATTTGGAAAGATAAATACATGTAAAGTGTTTAGTGAAGTGAAGGTGACGCTATACGTTATTGTGTCGGTGATGTAATTTGGGTGATTGGGTGGCTTCCTAGTCCTATAGGTTACAATGGAAGAGTCCTCGTTCACAATCCCGGCTGATGACAATGGTGATACTGAACTCGATCCTAGAATACAGGTCAGTGAGTGACATATAATGTATTGAGTAACTGTACGCCGCCCTTGTAACAGCAAAGATGAGTGTCAACTTTGTAGATTACTTCGCCAACGAGCACAATGGGTATGACATACTATATCAAAATATGAAATACGGACTGATAGCTAGCAAGGAGCTCTCGGAGTACTTTAGAGAGAGGTCTAACATTGAAGAGTCGAACTCGAAATTACTCGCTAAGTTAGCAAAACAAGCTAACAGCAACTGCTCGCAGGGCACTTTCGCGCCGTTCTGGGGCGTGCTCAAGTGCTCTGCTGAGAAGTTGTCTAATCTACATCAACACATGTTTCAAAAAGTAAGTGAGCTTGTCAAAGATGTGGCCAGATATGCTGAAGAGCTGCACAAAAAACACAAAGCTGTGAAAGATTCTGAATCAAACACACTTGAGGTAGTTCTACTCATTCAAAACACTAAAAATGCCTTACAGAAGGCTAAAGATGTTTATACCACAAAGTCTGCTGAGTTAGAAAAGCTTCGTAAAGATAATGCATCAGCTAAGGACATTGAAAAAGCCGAGGTGAAAATAAAAAAACTTCATGAAGAATATAGGCAGCTAGCTGAGAAATATAATCTAGTGAAGCAAGATTTTGAAAAGAAAATGACTCAAACATGTAAACATTTCCAGGATGTTGAGGAGGCTCACTTGAAACAAATGAAACAATTTGTTAATGCATATGCTGACATCATCCAAAACAATCATGACCTCATGGGTCAGGTTCATAGGGATTTTAAGCATCAATGTCTAGAATTAACAGTGGAAAAATTGCTGGAACAGTTTCTTATAGAGAAATATTCTGCAATTGAAAAAGCACATCTCGTTGAACTTCCACCTTCATTGCCTAAACCTGGATCTGCTAACAATTCTATTTCAGAAGCAGACCAGATTTCAACTGTATCAAATGGCTCTCATAAGCCTACACCACCGACCAAACCGGCTAAAAAAGAGCCATCTTTTGCAACAAAAACTTCTAGAAGAACTACCTCTCTTTTGAACTTGTTTACACCTAATTTTCAAAACAAAGACGAACCTAGTGTTAGTACAGAAGGTGCAGCACCATGTTCTGCTCCATCAAGCCCCAGTGGAACACCAGCCACTCCTGTAGTTCCTGATAAAGATGACAATATGGGACGTACTACACTCAGAGAATCGAAATGGTTCTTGAGAAGTAGGAGAACAAAGACAAAGATAAAAAAGTCTAAGAAGAAAAAAGATGAAATTTCCGAAAATTCTAATCCAGGTGAAAAGTCTGATTTGGAAGAAAAAGAGGAAGAGGTTGCAACTAAGGAAGATTTGATGAATTCTCCTGAAGTTGATGATGAAGGTTATTGTATTAGACCTAAAGATGAGAAAGGCAGTGTTTATTCATCAACAGACTCTGATTCAGAAGAAGAAAAGGAACAGAAAATACATGTCGAAATAAAGCCTATTAGTAATGGTAGTGCACCAATGTCAGCTAGTGTGGATGAACTGAGAGCAACTGTGGAAAACATTTCCCTGTACAAAATCGGGACTGCACGCCGTGGCTCTAATGCTAACACCAGTAAAGCTAGTAGTGATTTACTTGATTTAAACTTTTTTCAAAGTCCCACTGTCAGCAATCCTGCTTCACCACATGGCAATGTTTCTAACCCATATGCACCTTTGCAATCGAATCAGTCCCATTTACTAGAAAGTCCTACACCCATTTCGACGGCAGATGTTGGCGATCTGTTCTCGGAAGTTGGTGAAATGAGCCAATCGAATTTCCGTACTTCGACGCCTACTATAGCGACTATTTCACTCCCTCGCCCTCCATCGCGTCGTTCGGAGGGGGATTTCCGAGCTGCCGGATCTTCGGGCTCTCGGGGCCCTTCTCCACTCACTATAGGCATGGCGGATACCATTCCTCTAGCTGTAGCTTTTCATGAAATTATACATTCTTATTTTCGCGGCACAGAGGAAAGTAAGTGTCAGGTAAAAATGTCAGGAGACATGATGCTTTCCTTTCCGACTGGTATAGTGGGTGTCCTCGCTAACAATCCGAATCCAGCTAAGCTTTGTTTCAGATTGAAAAATATTCATAGATTAGACAATGTATTACCAAACAAACAACTCATCAGCATAAACGCAATGATGTCTACACGTGACACGACCGTCGTGGAATTTAACATGCCCGCATTGACTTCACTTCTAAAAAGACAATCAGAGAAAAATCCCACAGCACAGTATTTCAATGTGGATATTCTAAAGTATCAGATACGACCGAAGACGGGTGCCGCGTCGTGTCCATTCCAATTAGTGTCTTATTGGAAGTGCGAGCGAGACCACACAGATCTTAAGGTGGATTATAAGTACAATCTACATGCAATGAGCCCTCCGTCGCCTCTCCTTAACGTCTCTGTATGCGTGCCCATGAATGGCGCCGTGAAAAACGTGATCGCAATGCCGAAAAATACTTGGAATTCGGAAAACGAACAAGCTTTATGGCGTTTCACAGAATTATCTCAGCACTCTGAAGATAGAGGTGTTGGTTCGTTGAGGGCGCGTTTTGAATTAACCAGGGGTCCATCAGCGAAGTCAACAATCTCTGCCCAATTCAACTGCGAAGGCGCGACACTTTCCGGCATCGAATTCGAGCTTATAGGCAGCGGATACCGTTTGTCTCTCGTAAAGCGACGATTCGTTTCCGGCAAATATATATGTGATAGTGACATGCAATGATTGGTCCAATACCTTATGAATTCACGAATTGTTTATGTAAATTTCGTATGTACCGAGTATGCGAGGCATAGTTTTGGATGATAATATCGATTGGATGTATCTATTAGCTGTATATGTTTGGTACCTTTATAGGACTGTTTCCTGTCCACAACGTTTAAGTTATGTTTGTATCACAAGTTTGTCAATTTATCACGTTTAATTATTGAATTAGTTAATACCTAGTAACTTGTAACAGCTATTAACAGCATTTTATATGAATAGAATTGTCAGTGTACACTGCATTATGTACTAACTTATTTGTCAGACTAGCAATGTGCCATTATACTCGACTTAACATTAACTTTTAGTTTTATGTACATATTTTCGATACATACTCCCTGCATGATGAGTCATATCAGGATGCATGCATACATGCACCATCACACAAATTTTCAAGCCAGTGTGTAATTTTTTTTGCCAACAATATTATGTTATTATAAGGTGGTAAAATGGATGAGTATTTCAATATTAATTTTTTTTCTAAATAATAAAAAAGTACTCCAAATCCATTTTAAAACAAATGGAATCATTATTTTGATACAGCTCCAATTACCTTACTGAATTATTTTCTTTATGCACTTTTATTATCATTAATTTGATAAGTAGTGTTTAAATCTATTTTTAATTTTGTCAGTTATTAATTAGAGTGTTGTCCTATCTACAAAGGAGCAAAATTTTGCATGTGGTTAGCTGAATAAGAAGAAAATTAGAATATTTGTTACTATGATAGTTTTACAACTGTGACATTTTCACTAAAATATTGATAAGAACTTCAGCGGTAAGGCAATTCTAACACCAAGAATAACAAGCTTTAAAGTAATATTTAGTAAGCATTAACAGTTCAAATTTGAATTTTTGCAATAATGTGTTACAGTCAACATTTAAATAATTTACTAAATGGAAAGCTCCTTTCAATTTCTATGAGGGAGTTCTGTTAACAACTTCAAATTGAATTCAGGTGTAAAGGTTTAATTAGTATTTATATGCAATGTTTTAAGCACATTGACAATTATTTGAGTACAGAAAAGGGAAATTTAAAACTTATACAATATCATTTGTCCCCTTGACTTAAGAATAAGTTGAGGGGACTTATCTATCTCTTAAAATTATTTGAACACCTATCATTTCATATTTTTGTTGGCTGTTAATTTCATACAATTATATAATGAGTTAATAAATGTTCTTGATCTTTTAAATATATGTAGTAGGTATGAAAACAGGCAACAAATTAGTTTTTTTAATGAAATGTAAAGCATTTTCGATTAAACCTCTGTAAAAAATAATTCCTGAAGTAAAAAATAATACCTCAATAGTATTGCATGTCCGTATATATATTTTCATGTTGGGTCCCATATGGGGTAGGCAGAGAGCATACCATGTGGCATACATCTCTATCCTTACTGACTTGCTATGCTTCTTCTACATCATTCATCACTCTTCATCCATGCACAGTGCACACACACTTATATTGCATATGAAAAATAATACAAACTTTAATTATCTTTACATGTATGGAACACTGTGATAAATTTTCAAATGCTATATATTAATTCAAGTAATTTCATTATGGAATGAATTGCAATGATTAGTGATAAATAAGAAAATTAAAATAAATTTAATCACATTTCTAAAATGGTTCCATACTAAGCATGCTTGAGTGAGGCCTAAGTAGCTTTGTAATACCATAATACCTCTAATTTTTTCACTGCTGATCAAGTACTTTGTTCGGCAATCATGATGAGTCCTGTATACAGCAATATGACAAAGTAGATTTGCAATCAGAATACTTGCAATTATTACATAAATTGGTCCAATGGTAGTACCAAAAAATACTCATCAAGTCCCAATATCATCATTTATCATTTTTGTACTATTGGAATAAGATTCAAATTATTGAAATGTAATATGAATTGAATCTCGTAACACAAGTATTCGGTATTTGTTTGAATTGAATTTTTATATATATTTGTAAAGGTAATTCTTACTTTTTGCTGCCAAACATTTTTATGTTGTTTCTTTTTTAGTTAGATTAATTAAATTAATGCTTACCATTTTTCACAATGTATTGTTTATATTCACTATTTTTTATTTAATTTTCACTCAAATGTAATCTCATTTTGCTATTTTTATACATTACTTTTGCCTGCACTATTATATGCAGATGTCGGCCTAACTACCCACATGTAATATAGAAACTTTGCCAAAAGTGAAGTGTTCATACTTTATACGTTTTTAGATTAAACGTAGATCAAATCATATCCTAGTACAACTGAACCATTCCATTAATCTTGTATCTTAAGTGTTATTTTATGTATCCAACTATATTTTTTATCATTCACTTTGGCACTACGATTGTATTCTTTTTTTAAATTCATTTACGGAAAATACCCGCAGGATTGTGTAGGCATAAAAATCGAAATTCGAATGCGTAAAATATTTTTGTATCGTAAAATTTATGGCATGTATAATTCTAATGTATGTATTGGTTATAATCAGAAATAAAATGTAATGTTAAGAATCGAATGGACTTTATTTTCGGGTGTTTCTGTACAACAACGTAGACATGATTGAATTTTATGTAAGTACAATGAAAACGTATAACTATGTAATTAAATTTAGTTGTGGCTTTGTGTGTAGGGACAGGAAACGATCCTCATATAAGGTACAAATAGATAAAAGTGTCCGATTATTTATCTTGCAAGACGATAAAGATGTGCGCGATAAGTGGCTGTAGTTGTCCAATATGTCTCGAATGTTTCCCGTCTCTACATGTTGTTTGCTGTTGCCTTACGTTTGGGAATACAGTGTGCGTGTCCCGTGCGATTGTTTGAGGTTCTTTGTGCACTTTCAGGTGGAACTAGAGAAGCTGAACGCAGCCACCGATGAGATCAATAAGTTGGAGCTGGAGTTGGATGTGAGTAGTTTTCATTGTTCATTTTATAATTTCGACTTTGACAAACATGTAGCGTGATGGTTTTTGACATCCGGGCCTATTCTGCTGTTGTTAGGTTATGTGTAATATGTCGGCAATTTCGGGCCACTGAATATTTGCACTGACTGGATTTAGAATGTCACTAATAAATAAAATAACCTTCAATTATGGCTATGCTACCACTTCATGTGGATGGGTGATTTTTTTACAGTGGGTTGATTGTATTTTTATTCCGATTCTATTTCCTTCACTATAAGTTACAGGAAGTGTATAAAAAACGTTTTAAAGGTCAATTCTTTGTGAACTGCCTATTCAGATCAAACGCAGTTGAATTCCTGTTGGAACAAACACCGTTCGATAACAAAAAGACTGGAAAAAAAAAGTTATCCGTTCCATCCATATGGAGCTAATACATACATACATAAGTTAAAAATATATTTTTTATTAACATATTCGAAACTATTGTGTGCTCAGGGCCGTTTGTGTGAGACCTTGTAACTGACATACATACATACTTCGATTTCTTGGCAGCGTTTTCGTTCGCTTCAAGCATTTTCGATAGATTTTTTTATGTTAAGTAATGATCCAGTTTTCCGTCTAGACATATATCTAAATATATATGCCAGTCGAAAGCAGTAACCACAACGGTATCGAGTACATAGTTTACCGAGTCCTCTATCAAGTATTCGTGTGTATGTGCTAGATGTTCTATTATTGCTCACGGACATTTCCATGTGATCCGACCTTCAGTATTCATGATAAAACGTCGACAAGATATCGTGGAGCTAATGTATATTCGAACCTATTTTTCATAGTCTGAATATTTCTACCACCACATATTCCATGGGACGTAAACGTAACTGGTGAAAAGTGCGTGAAAAGTTCTACCTCTTCGGGGATACAGGTGTGATTTTACGTTCAGAATATTTCTTTATTTACTCGTTATTGATTTCACAATGGGGGGGGGGCTTATTGCGCATTGGTTTTATTTATAAATATAAAGTAAGATAAACGGGAAATGGCGGTTACGTTTGATCCCAACCGTGTTCCTGTAATTCCAGTATCCGTTCTAGTAGTATATTTAGAGTACATATTTGTAGTTGCCACTAAAATTCGCAACTATTATGCAATAGGAAATCTATGTCTTGCAAGGCTTCTGAGACTTGTCAATTGAGAATATCAATATTTTAAGCAGTAGCGCATAAGACTGTTGAAATGGTTGTTGAGTCCCAGGCATATGTGGGTTTTAATGATCTCTGGGTTTTAATAATTTATAACTGGATGATAACGTCATATGTTCAATTGAAGGTAGGATTCGCCGTGTACGAATGCACATTTATTTAGTGGCAATGTAGATCCTGTTTGGTATTGTCCCTAGAAATGTCATCATCATCATCAATCTTTCTTTTTTCTCCCGTTAAATTAAAAACCGTTTAATAAGACCAGCCGTTCAATAATAGGAACATTAGCCAGAAAGAGATCAGCCTGTAGTATTCCACTGCTGGTCACATGCCCCTACTAAGGTCTGTCACAACGTTCGATCCTTCTCTGACTATATCCAACAGGGCCAACAGGTCACATGATTCCCGTGACGTTTACGCTTTAATTTTATTACGAGGCTATTAACAGCGAGACCGGAAACCAACATTGCCGTTTTATTTATTTCACTGGAACCGACCTTATTATGTATCTGCCATAGAATCGCGGCTAGTTTGTAGGTCGGCTGAAACGAGCGTTCTACTAAAGTTTCGCTTCGTGTGTTATACGTAATAAACGCTACCGGCGGGCCAGTTTTAACTAGATACACGTGAGTGTTAGTAGCGCAGTGTTTACAGTTACGTTCGCATGTACAAATATGAGGTGTTTACTGCCCGAAGGGGTTGACAAGCTAATATAAAGCGCGTAAAAAAAATCTAAGATGTGTGAAGTCTGCCAGTAGACATTTAGCTAGCGTGGCAAACTTTGACCTTAACCCTCCCATCATGAGAGGAGACACATATTCCAACAGTGGAATGATAAAAGTGTCGAAAGAAAAAAATGCGTAGGCTGAAGACGTTGTACGGTGGTACATCTCGTGTCTGTTGGTGATTACGCGATGATGCAAGGAAACTTGCAACAGTCAATCGTTAAAACTTTCCTAAGATGTAACTGGCATAGCACACAATCTGAAAATAACACAACATTTTTTATGAAACGAACACTCGCACACAGAATACATACTCACTTTTATTATAAAAGTCCACTAATGGCTTGCGCAGATAAACATCGTGCTGAGGTAATTGATTCACTAGGTGGGGGTATAAAAAGTCAATTACATAAGGGCAAGGATCTGATCGGGTAATGCTACGCAATGTTCGCCCGTGTGTACGTTATTATAATATTATGCAAGAATATTTTCTCGTCGCGCCGCGTACGCAAAAAATTATGCTAAAAGGCAGGACAGTCCTTTTTATAAGCGTAAACAAAACGTAAATCTGTATATATTGCTTTAATGTATTTGCTTATAATTGTAGCTTGGCTTATTAC
>DWEE01003563.1:0-10393 GCA_018245755.1 Parelbella macleannani
TCATGCATAACACGTGTCGCGTATAGTATGTACATTTTAAAGTTCTGATGATCTACCGAGCGGCGCATTATCCAGTGTGGGGGCCTAAATCTGCGCGTCCTATTTAACCGAGTTATCGCTAACAGGTCCGTTAGCCGATGGCTTTACAGGCGATCGGCTCTCAATCGCACTACCCGGGGCATGCTAGCGTTGATGATTTCGGAATTTATATTTATTTCACCCGTATTATCTTCCATATTTTGGTTTTGTTATTCTATAATTCCATTGGTCCATTCCATCAGATCAGGTTTCATTTAAAAACAAAAATGTCACTTCACGTCTATAATTCCCAAATACTTGTTATTTATAATATGTTTTAATGATTCGTTTAATTTTTGCTCTATTTAGTTCACTTTCCATATTGTTTGTCTTTTGTGATTGTTGGTCTCATAATTCTCGAATATTTTTATTATGAAATGTTTCATATCATTTTGTAATTAAACCAGATTTAGTATTATTGAATATTCTTATATTAGGTTCGACATAAATTAAGTCAAAATTGTTTTATATACCGAATGAAGTATTAAAATAATGAATTTTTGAAGTATGTTAATCGTACTGCTAAATAAAATAAAATAATTTAATTTAAATAAAATAATTTGTATTTTTCTATTATTACATAGTATATTTGATAAATATGTTGATAAATATGATTGTAACAAACGCGACTGATTCAATTATATTACTTTAATAAGTGCTGTCATTTATTGATTCTTTATTATTAAAGGAATAACAACGATATCTGGCACTCGAGGCTCTTTTCTTACCATAGGATGGACTTCACGTGACGATGAGAAGATAATAATAGTAATGATGATTATGTTTTGTAATTCCAGGAGATCATTAAGAAAATCGGTAACCAATCAAGAGGAGGTGGCGCGGCAGCTGGACGAGCTGACCGATTACCGGCCGTACTTCACGTGGTGGGTGAGCACAGTGCAGACGCTGGTGCTGTTGCTCTCGCTGCTGTGCTACGGCTTCGGCCCGGTGGGATTCGGCAGGCACACGCATTCCGGACAAGTTCTCGTTAAGAGTCTTAGTTTACAACAGGTGAGGTTATGTTTGTGAGTTTACTTCTGGGAATAAGTGTTTAAGGTTTATCTTTGTGTGTGTTCTTGGTGATGGTAGGAAGAGATTAAAGATTTCCACCTGTTACGGTCCGGGCGGATGGACTTTTTCGCCTTTTCTATATTGTATAACGTCGGTATTCATGCTCGTATGTGGAAAGCGGTTTTGAGTTGTACGTTTAGATAATCATCATGAACCCTTTAATTGTTCCACTGCTATATATGTATGTATTTAGGTCTTCTTTTAACATGAAAAGGTCTATGGCTGTAGCTTACCACGCTGGCCAACTGCTGGTTACCAGATAGTTATAAAGTACAGTAGGCTTAAGGAACACACACACACACACATCGGCTTCAGGGACGGAATAGTAAACATCAATGACAAATTAGGGCTATGATGTGGTCCTCGCTTTATAGTCTTTACGTTAACCAAATCTGCAAGACTCTTTAGCTTTTATTTTCTCGCTGGAGTTTTGAGACTATAATATTCTTTACTTCATTAAATCGAATGACTCATGTAATGTAACAAAATGAATAGTGTAGTAAAAACATTACTTATCTTGGATCATTCCTATAATATAGCACAATTATTTGTTTAAAATGTTCATTACTGATTTTCTATTCGACCCAATTTAATTTATTGCAATAATACATGCAATGAACATGCTTTCACTAAAATGAGAACAAATTATGTCTACCATGTTAATGGTGTGCAATTAAATTACATTAATACAATTGATTTAGAACTTGCATTGTCGAAAGAATGAAGGAAAAATGCATCTATTTTTTTCTAATGTGATTATTGTTAAATGAAGGATATTTAATAATTTTTAATCCTTAATTTTGTGACATTGTATATATAAATTTCCAAAAAATATATTAACCATCATTTGTGTTATTATATTAAACGTCATTTTCTTGATAAATACTTATCAAAAATAAAATATATTTATTATGTCAACCCTCAAACAGAAACTATTCTTTCACTTAAATATTAAATACCAAAAAATCTAAACAAGTATTCAATTTCAAAACATTAAAATTGATAGTTGAGCGTTCCAAAAGGAGGTATTTTGATTTCACAAGATGAGCTTTTATATTTAAAGTCTGTCTTAGGCTTTAAATTTTGAAGGATATCGTCCGTCCATGGCCAAAAGCGTCTGGGAATTTGAATTATACCTGTGGAAATAACACATTTTTACTGTAGATTTCGCTGTTAGGTTAGAGGTTTTACAAATGGGTTGCTGGGTGTTTTAGTACCTAATACGAGAACAAACAGATAAACGAACGAAAAATATTGTGTTTAATAATATAATTTAATGTTTCATGATATACGTGATGTTACAAGGGCGATTGATGACCGAGGGGTCCTGGGTTCAATCTTCAGGTATACTATTGGCATAGGGGGCCTTATCGATTCTCATTTTGAGGGGAATCTTGCGTCTAACAGTGGAATGATGGAAGGATTATGATGATCGATTAGTACGCTTAGTTCGTGTACAGCTGCGTATACTTCAATTTCTAGTATTTAATATCGTTCAGTACGGAGTTATTTTCATATCTTTTTGCGTCATCCATCTCAAATTCCATCAAGGGAAATTTACACCTTTATTGCGCGCGTCGACATAAATGGAAGTGATTTCGTCAACTGAAGATACTCCAGGCGCTCATCGTCGGCTTATTTTGCTGTTACGTAACAGGGATCCTTCTTTCGTTGGGCTCATACATACGTACATATATGAATTTCGTTCTAGGAATATTGGGGTGCCTCAGGGAGCATTATCGTCACCACTGTAAATCAAGTTCTTTGTTCAAGACTTTAAATGGCCATGTTATTATGACAAAAAGCTTTTAGTCAGACGAATTCCTTTAGATTTAATGCCACTGAGATAGTGGAAAGTTCATCTCCGGGATTTATGATGTCAAGTTTGTCATTTCTGTGTAAGTATAAGTAAATAACTTTAATACAGTACATGAGTTGTACAACAAAATCTATTCGTGTTTTCATAGGGCCAAATTTATCTATATGTTTACATAGAACTAAAGATCTGTATTTATGATATTCAAAGTGATTGACATATTTCGTCTATTTCAAAATTTTTTTAGATTTGTTAATGAAATACGCAACCATTTCCAGTGCGATCAATTAATGAATTGACGGTTCGTCGACATCAACGTTCCGCTAAACACAGGTTTATTCCGAGAATCATTTCTGACTCTGTAATTCAGGTCTTCATTTGGAATATAATAAGACATATTAATTAGAATGTCATATTCAGTAATTCAGAATGTTTCCGTTGAGTTATATTGTACTAAATAAGTTTTTGTGTGTGTTCTAAATAGAATATATGAAAATAACATGCCAACGTTTAATTTCCATATTTGCAATAGTTTTGACACGTCATTAGTAGCAATAGTTAGGAGGCACAACGGCCTACCGCTTCGACATATGTAACATGCTTCAAAGTAAGAGTATTAATGAGCGACATGTAGGTCACGCCGGCTTTGTCCCTTTTGTCTTTTTTGCTTCTTAGCGAGTCCTCCGCCATTTTTAGGAACGTGTCCTACTGCCGCGTTATGGGTCTGTATAACCTGTATAACAACGTAAGTATATCAACAGAAGATATACATAGGTAATAAGATGGCAAAGTATTTTTAAATGATTGTTCATCTACATAGAGAGCGATTTGAATATCATTTTTATGATTGGTGCAAGTTTCCAGTATGCATGTAGGTGAAAAACCAGATGATACATTTAGATGAAAAATAAAATGCTGCCCGATTGAAGAGTCGGAAGGTTCCGAAACAGCTATGTATGTGTGTGATGAAGAGAGTAATGTAGAAGAAGAACGTAATGTCTTTGTGAATTGATATATTTAGCATGCGAATCTCTCTGGCTACTCATGAGAGACCTGGCGTGACGATGTTATAATAATAATGAATTGAAATTCCTGTGTCGTTAGTAATTAAAGTTAGATTTCCTTACCATAATATCAGTGACGGTTAATATTTATGACGTGATTTAAGACAACGTTTTTTTACCATGTTTTATGTTTTCTTATGTTTGTAATTGTAATAACATTTGCATGGGCCCTGATGTAATGCTGCAGTCAACCAGGGAGATCGTTGACCAATGTTCAATGAATTAGCGGTGGCTATGGTCTCATCATTATGTTAAAGGTCTGAAATTAAATTGTTCGTGTTATTCTGATTATCCGGTTAGATTACTTCCCGTGTAATATAATCTGTAAATCTAGGCAAGTAGTAAGAATTTTTAATGTTTACATACATGCATATCTTCATGTCGAGTTCCTCACGGGGAAGGTAGAGAGCACCGAATGCTAAATATATCTTCTTACAGACTGGCCGTGTTTCTCTCACATTCATAATAATTATAATGTTTCTAGTGCACTATTTTTTCGCTCTTGGTCGTGCATCTTTTCTGAGCGCCACTGACCACAAGGGTAAGTATGCGACGCTTTCGAGTCTGCGGTTTTGTACCTTTTGGATTCATTCTCCAAATTTGTTTTTCATTTTAAGTAATTTCATTACATTCAGGATGTTTTTGGGCTCGACACAACGTTTGCGGTTTAAACGACACGGTGACCTTTACCCTGTGCAAAGGTTACCGTGTTGTCAATCACGATTTTTAAAAATAAATTCCATAATAAATTTCATTTTATTAAATAAGCTTTGTTACGGCTCGGATGGATCAGCGGGTGGATGCGAAAAGCTAAAGATCGAGCTCAGGGGCGTGCTGCAGCAGTGGACGGGAGGAGGCCGACGACAACGATGATGATGTCGCTAAGGCTAATATATTGTATACTAATAATAATAATATAATATGATGAATGTTGGTGTATCGGTTGCAGGTGGAGTGGGAGGAGCCGGCGTCGTTCTGGCTGGGCCCGCGCGCCGCGGACCTGATCCACGTGGGCGCCAAGTTCGCGCCGTGCATGCGGCGGGACGCCCGCATCGCGCGCGCCATCGCCGCGTCCGCGCGCCGCGAGCGCGACACGGCCTGCTGCATCCGGAACGACGACTCGGGCTGCGTGCAGTCGTCCAAGGCGGACTGCTCGGTCAGAGACACCGTATTTCCTCTATTTACTTTCCATTGTGTTACATACTACTCGAGACGTTCGTTAAAACACATTGGTGATAATAGTTTTTGACTCAATAAATAATATAGCTTTGTGAACTATATGTATGACATTGTGAATGTCGACAAATATTGCATCAAGTATTGTAACGATTGATTTATACAGAATTAATATGCCCAATCGAGCTTCCTTTGTTGAGCGTAGCGGCATAATTATTCCTCAACATATGGCAGAACTGTCGCCTTATCGGGGATCGTATTGCCTAGATGGGCACATTGTAGTCTTTTCCATAGCGTCACTGATATGTTGGCCCTAGACATCAAATTAAAATCGCTTTCACGGAGAATGTGGTCTAATTGACTTTCTTCAAATTATGTAACTATGTGTGTGTGCTCAATATTATGTATAATATAATATTAAAATGTACAATAAAAAGCGAATATCTCAAATTTATCGATCTGGATACAATGTTTTATTCAGTTTGTATGTAAACTACAAAACGCAAACAATACTAACGTATGTACAGATGTAAGTTTACTATATATGTACCTAAGTTGTAAATGAAAGATGTCAGAATTCTAACTATTAGAGTTATAACGTTCACGTCAACAAAGTGCTTTGGCACACATGTTTTTATTAAACAGAGTTTAAAAATTTTAATAAATATACGTATATGAAAAAGTGCCTCATTTTTATGTATTTTTCACGCTGCGTTTAGATACGAGGATTAATACCAAAGGTATGGAATATTTGGCTATCAGAAATTAGTACTTACCAAATATTTTTTTGTGTTTTGGTAATTTTCTACTAGAGAAACTGAAAGGCATATTGTTATAACAAGATATGAATGAACGTATAACTCGCAGAAATTACCTAGGCACTTCGCTACTATACCGTAACAGCGGGGTACTAACTGCTTAAAAAAACATTCTAATTTATCATATTGGTAGTTCTATTTTAGTATTCGTATATACGCATGTAACAATAACTAAATTATTGTCTATACTCTAGGAGGGTGGGCGGATGCAGATGGTGGAAGGGGGTGGGGGGAACCGCATTGTCTGGAATTATTTATTTTGATTTCTGCGTTTTAAAATTTATTTCTGTAATACAATAACTCTACATAATGTAACATCTCTGTAATGACTTGTGCTGTTATATTAAATATTAAAATTTTGTTACAGAACACAATATCAACGTGGAAAAAATGGTCCTCGGGGGAATCAGGCCCCGGCGGTCGGATATCAGGGTCAGTGTGCGGCTTGGATCCAAAGTGAGTATTCATTTCTAATTTAGTAATGTGTTGTGGTCTCAATTTTTACAAATATTTCATTATTCGTCTATTTTCATCATTCGAAATATTTGTTGTAGAGAATATTTTTTAAGATTGCCTAATATGGGTGAGACCTTCGAAGAAATAAATTAGAGATAGGTACTTGTTTTACTAATTTTTATCATCATTCGCAATCAATGAAGTAGAAAAACGAATACAGTGGTAAAGTCATGAAATAAATGAATACGTCAAAAAATCTATGATATCGTGCCTGTAATCCTCGCTCAGGCAGGCATAGGTGTGTAATCCACTCCCACGTTTCATCGGTTGCACTATACGTTTCTAATATCTGCCAATAAGTCTGTGTTTGAATGTATATTTATTGACGTTTCATTTTAAAGCTTAGCAGATTATACGGGTTACATCATCACCTTCAGCAGCGTAGATAGTTTTTGCGCTTTAATATAGCTTCATATGCCCAACGGACATTGAAAAACGTGAAATTGCCTAAACGCGCAGATTCTGCGAGGCGCCGCGCTCGATAGCGCCGCACGAGTGGCCCGACGACATCACCAAGTGGCCCATCTGCCGCAAGTCGGCGGCGGCGGGCGCGGCGGCGGCGGGCCGCGCGGGCCGCGCCGCCGAGCACATGGCGTGCGAGGTCATCGGCCACCCCTGCTGCCTCGGCGTGCACGGACAGTGCGTCATCACCACCCGCGAGCACTGCGACTTCGTCAAGGGATACTTCCACGAGGAGGCCTCCTTGTGCTCGCAGGTACTGTTCTCCAGCGACATACTACAATCTTGCAGGGCGAGTGATTAAGGTCAGTTTTTGTAATTTCATAAAGGGAGAACTGATGAATGTTACACGGTGCAATCGAAGGCATGAATTGCAATGATTTGGATGCCACCGATACCTCTGGATACCGATCGTTTAAACCGTGTAACAATTGTTGTTACAACAATATGTGTTTCGCTTTGCAGAATGTGACCGTTGTGAGAAGACCATTTTAGTTCTCAAAAATAGTAGCGCAACTGTGATCTACTTAAAATAAAACAAATACTAATCTAATGTACTGATACTGACAATTACTAAATTGTATAATGTTATTTGCAGTCCTATTCCTGTAGTTCTATTCGAGGTAGTTTGCAGATGTTCGGAAATAAGAAATCAAAGTTTTATGCCTGTCTCTTGAGGTGAAAAAGTCCATTTCTTACTCAGCTTCCAAAACGACTAGAATAAAATCACAGGTCCGTGCCGTCCTTGAAAACACACAGAATGTATCAAAACCATAGAACAAATATTATATAGACATGTATGATTATACTATGAATAAAACTGCATGGACGATATAAAGCTTGAAACTTGACAAGGTGTCCGCCAAGATGATCAAAAATGGTGCCTGTATCATAATGGCAATAATAATTATAGTTGAAGGGATGATCTCACGGATATAAAACGCGAATTTTAATGAATACAGGTGCCGTAGACAAAGATTCACCTACTTTGACAAAATAGGTCAGATGCTGATTAACAGGGGACTCAAGCAGTCTCCTAAACCGTACCGATATATAGGGGGTGATGAAAGTAGAAGAAGCACGACATGTTTGAACAGATAAAGACATTGGGCATTCGGTACTCTTTGTCATATTCCTAATGGACTTGACGTGATGACGTAATAACAATAAATGATAAATGACAAAATATTTCTCAGATAATTTGTTTCCATCGAAAATATTGCCTACCTATATTTTTTACCTACCTACCTTTTTCAGGTTTCCTGTCTTGATGACGTGTGCGGAATGTTGCCTTTCATGAGAAGAAGACGTCCCGACCAATTATATCGAGCATGGACGTCTTTGTTCGTGCACGCGGGGCTACTGCATTTAGCGGCGACGTTGGCGCTCCAGTGGCTTTTTATGAGGGATCTGGAGAAGATGGCAGGACCCGTTAGATTAGCAGTGATATACCTTGGGAGTGGTGTCGCAGGAAACATGGCTTCAGCTATTTTCGAACCTTATAGAGCTGAGGTAAGTTCCATTGGAGTTTATTGGTACTGAAACTTTAGTGGAACTGATTAATTTTATGAAGAGAACTAACACGTATTTTACATTTTCAGGTGGGTCCAGCCGGATCGCATTTCGGTTTACTGGCTTGCCTAATAGTCGAGGTCATCGGAGCGTGGCCTCTCCTGAGGCATCCCCGACGGGCCCTCTTCAAGCTGGTAGGAATAGCGTTCGCTCTATTCCTACTGGGCCTGCTGCCCTGGATAGACAACTTTGCGCACGTGTTCGGATTCGTGTTCGGGTTTCTCCTGTCGTATGCGCTGCTCCCCTTCATAACGTTCGGGCCGTACGACAGGCGGCGCAAGATCGTGCTGGTGTGGGTGTGCCTGGTGTCGGCGGGCGGCATGCTGTGCGCGCTGGTGGCGCTGTTCTACGCGGCGCCGGCGTACGAGTGCGCGGCGTGCGCGTACTTCACGTGCTTGCCCTTCGCGCCCGACATGTGCGCCTCGCAGGACGTGCGCGTGCGGCAGCTCGACGGCGTATGACGGCGCGCGGCCCGGCCGCCCCCGCCCCCGCCGCCGCCGCCCCGCCCCGCGCGCCCCGCGCCCGCCTGCCGCCGCGCCGCCGCCGCCTAGAGACGCGACCTCGCCACCTCTAGCCGCACGGTACCAATTCTGCTGCCGACGGATTGGTTGTCGTTTGCCAAATTTATGAGTTACTCGTTTGGGAGCACCCGGGAGACGTTTGAGGGATTCTAGGATTAAGTTCGAAGGTATGAAATGTGCTTCTCGCCGATCGATCACTGCCGTTGCAATAATGAGCGTTGTAAAAATTACGTAGGTTAAGCCGCGCACGTGGTGCGGCGTTTTAGCAGTTTTATTGGTACCGTGTCGATGTACGATTAATCGAGAGCGTTGCGCTGACGGTCGGTTTATTCCTCATCGGTCGTGTGTTTTTTTAATTTCTTAGTTTTCCGTTGCAATTAATTAAGGTGGCTGTGAAAAAGAATGCAAAAAAATATTTTACATAAAAATATTTACTCGAAATTTATGGCCAAAAAACGGTAGTCCAGAGAAATGTGCCGCGATTAATAAAGCACAAGGGGCACAAATTGCATGGATAATAAATTTGTAGAAATTAATTGTAACTGGCGTTTAAATGTGAATTGTATATAGTTATGTATAGACAGATGAGGCACAAAGCGACCGCCCGCGCGCCGCCCGCCAGCCCGCGCCGCCGCGCGCCGGCCCGCGCCGCCCCGCGCCGCCCAGCGGTGTGCGCCACCGCCCTTCCAGTTCAAATACCATCGCTAGTATTGCAATATTGTCGCAATAGAGGGAGACTTGTGGACACTTTTCTGTAGCGATATGTTTTCTATCGAATGAAAGTTGGCTGCCAAAATAACTTTGATGACATCTACTTTCACAGTAAGAAGTTGAACAACCAACTTTATACAAAAACAATAAATCAAGTTAACAATGTGTACTGCGTGTCTGTTCACATGAACACAAGTCTCCATTACAAAGCGATCGTAAAAAATGTTTATCTTCATTCTTAGAATATTTTAAATTTATATTATTGCATGAATATACACACATATTTACTTATATACATATATATACTCCCACCGGTCTGTGTATCCAGTATTCGTTGTTGCAGTCGTTTAAGTTGACCGTTTTATTCTATAGCTATAACTCGCTGAAGTCAACTAGGCATCTCGCTCTGACGACGTAGCTATGTACCGAGGTATCACAAGCGAGAGGGGAAACGCATACTCGCAAGTGCTGTGTTGATTTCTGCGGGTTGTACCATTGATTACGTATGTGTTTGAGAATTCTCACAATTGACTAATTCGACGATTATATTGGACATTCATCCAATATAATGGTCGAATTAGTAACATTTTA
>DWEE01003564.1:0-10393 GCA_018245755.1 Parelbella macleannani
GGACCGTAGCTGGTGGTAATCCTTTATCACTGCTTACCGTTATGGGAAATAGTCGTAACAATATGTATATATGTGTATATAAATATTGGAGCATATGTAACCAAATACACTTAGGCTCAGTGTTTAAATAAAGAGAAGCGAGCAGTACCACGCACTCTGGTTTCAGAGCCAATGAGCCATTTAGAGCTCATTACCGAGCGCGACGACTCCGCAAGGTCTGTTATTATCATGATACTGCTTGCCGAAGTGATTTAAGTGTAATTTGGCACAGGATTTAAGCCAAATTGTTACGTGAAACCGCCAGGTTATTTTACAGTTTAATTTCATGACAATTCATTTATAAATACTCTTTCTCTCTGTAGTTGTGAACTCTTTTCAATGATTATGGCTGGTACGGTCGTCATAATGACGATCGTCCCCATCGCGATGACGGTGATCGTAAAGTCGTTACGTTCTTATCGATATCAGATTTATAATACATAAGTAATGACTACAATTATAGATAAATTTAAAATTAATTGAGAATAACTGAGCGCAATAATTAAGTAACCGTAATGTTGTATTACCCATTATTGACAGTACCCACATCTTACTTCAGTTTAAAATCACGTCAGTTTAAAAAAATGTGGGTAACTATTAAGAAATGAGACAGAAAATGTGTTATAGCCTCGATCATTGATAGATTGTGACGGTATTGTGCGCGTGTGATATTAAAAAATATAGGCTCACGACAAATTTAAATCGATATCTTTAAGGGTACATGTACAAATATCTTTGTGCATATCAACCACAAAATAGTAACAACATAGAAGAAACGGACACATATGTATACACATAAACACACACATGAACACATATACAAACAGATCCACGCTTGATTATTACATATGTACATACATTCAGAGTTAAAACGTGTAGGTCAGGTTTTAAGTGTGCTTTGAAGGCGCATTACGTAATTTGAGAGCCCTCTGGTTTCAACGGTGATGAGGTTTTACGACCTAATTACCGGCCCACGACTCCGCTGGGTCTATAATTCTAACTTTATCACCTAATTTTACACGAATTTACGATTTCCCAGCAATGAGACCATGATTTGTCGCGTGTCAAGCTTTACAAATGACAATACTACGATATGAGGATAAGTTTAAGCGGTAACCCACATCTTTAATATTAAATGTCGAATTAAGAATTATTCAATTATGAGACTGATTGCAATTATTTGCGTAATTATGAAATTTAGGTCCTTGTATAATTTTTACACTTATTTATTAACTTTGTTATAATTATTATTACACTTGATCTGTTAAGTGTTGTGTATTGCTTAGATTGTTGCATCGCATTGTTCACCCATCGATCATAATCGATGGGTGAACAAATATTTTCTCTTTTTTAATATCATCAACTTGTCCTAATATAAATGATTAACGAGACAGTTCTTAAAATTTGAATTATTCATTGATTTAATTTAAGCGAAAGCCGAAGCTGAAGATCTGTTTGAGATTAGTCATACTTCTGTCGCTATTTCCCTGGTACCTACAGCTACTCCTTAGTTCTAATGTCTTAAATGACTTAGCAAGCGTTGTCCTGAGATATATTACAAAACATCTTTTATTATGACGGACCCTTTGGGCAAGGAGTAGTTGGTGAACTCGACTCCTGAACCGGCAGTTGTAAGGTTCAATTCCCATCTAGGAGAAAAATGCGTGTAATGTGCACCTTTGTTCTGTGTCTGTGTTTAAGAGATAAAAAAAATCTATATAAGTAAATATTTATGGATGTAGTTTATCACTTGTCTAGTTGCCACAACATACTCTTCGGACCAAATTTTGCGATCAAATTACCGTATGTGGAGATATCCCAAGATATTATTAAGACGATTATACTTTTCACACTTTTTTACAGCCTTCTAATAAAATTGTCTCACTCCCCGTAGGCATCACGTATTATGATTGCTTTTGATGGAGCTTATTTCGAATGCCATAAAACAACCATATCTACTAATGAATCAGAACTCATAAACGGTCATCCATTACGCTGATATGAGGTGTGATGAGAGTCATTAGCTGATTACCAAATCAGAAGTCCTAATACACTCTACGGTGACAGTGCTAAAGTACTTCAATGTGGAGTTTTATGTAAACTTCGTTCCTTGTGACTTTAACAGCTAGGTATGTCAATAAAATATTGGAACTTTAATCCCAAAATTAATTATTTTAAATTACAAATTATACTTCATAATATCTCCGATAAAATGTTAATATCAAAATTCGAAAAGAATATTAATTTTAAAATCGTCTCAACGTTATTTTATTTATTATTTACAAAAAAAACTTAGCCTAGCCTTACAGGTAGCCTAATTCGCTAGGCAAGCTTAACTTAATTACCAATTTATTTATCTCTAATTTTTATTTACATTAAACTTATTCCCTACTACAGTTTGTAATCACAGTATAATTATATTTATATTATTATAAACTATAAAAGCTCCAATTTTCATTAAAAATTAAAAACTACATATTGAAAGACACAAGCCTCTTTGTCATTGATGAAACTTTCCGTTACTAATGTTCATTTTCACTACAGGCCGTGTCACTACACCTATAGATGGCAGCGCCCGTCCATCGCAACGAGGCAACGTGAGCTAATTACTAAGCGATACTTAACCGGGCTTGCAATGTGCCTGTGGCTCTTTTGCGTAATTTTGTTCCATTTACAGTTATATTACAGGCACTGCTCTTGATTATATAGATACATTTCTACAATGATTGCGTCGACTTTGTAATGCTTAGCAATGTATATTCAGATAAGTTGGTAATTTCTTCACCAACTAATCTTTATATATATTGAATAGCTACATATTTATTCTGTAAGAATATTTGAGATCAATATGCGATAACATTCTTTCACGTGTGTATGAAACTACAGTAGCATGTCTTTATTTAATTAGTGTTGAGAATCAAAAATATTTCATAAAGACGTAGACTTTAAGAATCATATTTATCAAGAAGCGGAACAATGATATCAGTTTTTTTACAAGGAGTCGGAAACCAGGCAGACGAAAGTTTTGATGGTAAATCGTCACCGTCGCTTATAAACATCTGTAACACCCGAGAAGTGGTCTATGATTTGCCAGCTTTAATACAAATATTAAATGCCCAACAAAAAGGTGACTCTTACGGTAAACGCTCTGAATAGTACCTACTTATTTAAAATTTAAAGAAAATATATGCAATTAATCAATATATTGAATTATATCTGCACTGTAAAAATCTTTTGATATGATGGTATAGTCATTTAATAGCACAGACAAGTATCTAAATGAAGAGCTGTTATGGTTAAAACACACGACAGTATAAGTGCTAGAAAGCTAAGTCGAGCTAGTTACTTCCTCATACAATTCTATTACCATAGATACATATATGCTTGTCATGCTACTGTGAAGTGCTTTTTAACTAATTCGGGATGGGTTCTAAACGTAATACATATGCGTAATTCCCAGATAATTTAACAAATTTATTAGGTACTGCCCAATTAAATAGAATTCACTGTTATACTACTTATTTTTACCTTAATTAATTACTAACTTCCTGATGTTTTTATAACGTAATTAAAATACAGCACTACAGGTGTTTCCACATTCAGTTGTAATTGAGCAATAAATTTTAGAAAGTACGTTATAAACATCTCACAACGAACCATTGTCGATGATAAAGAGCGTTAGTAGACAAATTTTGTAGCACCGCATAAATATGCATGCATGCAAATAATGCCTTGGTTTGGCCAACGCTTTAGGGCGCATGGTATGGCGTTATATTCTCATGCGCACCCCAGAATTCCCGAAGATAAGCTTTTATTGCTTTTACTAGCTTATTTATTCTAAGAAAGTTCCGCGCGCATTTATTAAAATAGCGATAAAGGTCTATTTATTGTCTCTTCGCTCGGTGGCGAGCACGCGAACAGCGAAATGTTGGCTTAGTCGGCTTGCTCTTGGACTTTCCTTTTTTGCACTCAGCTTAAAATTTGCATCGAATAATATGAATTTCACGATTTTCTATTTCTCTTTTGTATTTTTCGTTGTTGTGTATCTACGTTTATTTTAATGATTTCTATGTACTCGTATATATATTGACAGACGAAAGTCATTAACAGAATATGTCCACAGACAATATGGCTATTATCGGCCCGCATATGTTACATAATTATGTACATATGTCACTTTACACGCAATTTGTCCACTGTTCGATATCCTTGCGATCAAAATGCAGCAGTATTCTAATCATCAGATCTACAATATTTTTCTTGGTCACTCCTTTATCTCTTTTCGAAACTAGATGTGCGGAATGAGCCTGGATGGGTCAAGTACTATGAAAAAGATAACCGGCTCCTTTGAGAGCATCGTAGCAAACTTTTGAGTTCTTCGCGAGATTTGGAAAAGTTCAGATGAGAACTAAGAATACATAGGCATCAACTTAGCTCACAGGAGTTCCTCTACTACTGTCGTGGCTCTGATACAGATTGTATATCTTACATTACATAACGGTCTATTAATTATATCGCCCCTAACGTTATATGATCAGTCCGCATGCGGGCAATTCTATCACATACAAAGTACCTATGAAAAAAATATACCATTGTGACTGCCTATTAACGAACAATCGCACTAAATCATTTTATGCTTACATGTATATAACACGTAGCGCTCACATATGGAAGATTTTTACATAAATGTTGAGATAAAAACAACCATATATACGTACACATATACAGAATACGTAAAATTTATGCCGCCTTTTCGAAGTTCGGTTATCGTCGTAATAAATTTGTATTTGCGTCTGACCTTGTTGGCGTCAAGAGGTCCGTACTTTGTTCGTATTTGAACGTGAAAGCGTTGTAATATTACTTCTCATAAAGCTTTTCGAGTTTATCTAATGAATTCATATAATCCAATATCGATTATTTCTTTAGCCATGTAACAATACAACGTCGCTTACGATTCTTCAGATTTCAATTATTTTATATGTACTTAAATATATACCTATGTGTAATAGGCACAAATAGGTATATAAAGTAGAGTTTCCTAGTAAGCCTTACCTTGGGGAACATTTTGACTCGAGATCCTTTGTAGAAGAATCTGGAATTTTGAATATACGTAACATGACGCCTGTAATCCTCGAAGGGGTAGGCAGAGGTGTGTAGTACGTTTCCACGTTTCACCAGTTACGTTGAAGTCCCATGGAATAGGCGGTGAGCCTATTGCCATAAACCGGGCACAGATCCAGACTCCGAGTCACTACTAGAAATTCTAAATTAGAAAAATTATTCAACCAATTATTAAAACTTCTCCATTATTTGTCACCTGCTACCCACATTTTATCTTCACGCTGGTTTGATTACTAAAAAGAATTCCAATGCTTTGTATAAATCTAGTTTAGGTGTTGCCATAAACATCAAATAAATAATCATACAAGAACTACAAAGCGTTCTTAATTTAAAAATAAAAAAAAAACCAATTTATTACAGTAACTGCCAACTGAAAAACTAGCATTACGAAACCATTATACTAAAAAAAAAAAAAACGTTTACTCATTTAAATATAGTAATTACAGAGCGACAGAAACGATAGCTTTATCGCGCTAACAGGTTATTTGTAGTCAATTAAAGTAACACGGCGATATGTAACGTGTTCGTTCGTTTCGTGTGATGTATGAAACCCGTCAAAGTGTCAACTTCGATACCAGCACCCGACAGTCTTTCGCATACATTATGGAAATTTTACTACGCCACCGATTTTACGCCTTTCTTCATAGATGACTCATCACTTTGATATAAATTCGCTTCGTATCGCTTCATATACATTTTTAATTTAGCTAAGTAATTAAACGTGTTTGATTTTTTTATTCAGCATGATTATTATTTTTTTTTCTTTCCAGCGTGACCTATTTTTCGAGAGCAGAGCGTATGACGTAAATACATACGTGATATCTACTAGAATATTCCATGCATTTATGAATAAACTTGACTTGATCGTTTTCAAAATACGGCTTGCCATAAGCCGATATACGATGAACCCTTTTCATTTTGTTTTTTTAAACATCTATATGAAACGGGCTATTTTATAAGTATTAATATGATTTAATATTCATCCTAAGCTGTATAAAAATACTTATCATTGCTCATATAATATATTGTTTTATCGCCAAGCCAGGTCCCTTATAGACAGATGGCAGTGCCAAATATCTCTATCCTTACAGGCCTGATGTGGTTTTTTCTACATGACTAACACACGAAATAAATCATTCTACATAAATAATTCAGAGTACTTATCAAACAGAGACAGTTCAATCTCCGAATGTTTTCTACAATACAGCAAGCACAGAGCAAGCGATACCCCAGAGAGATAATCCCTCGTTTAGAAGCATGACTGGGTTGGATCAGAACGTGCCCAATAACTGAACTCCAATCAACAAATGTCTGCTCGATAGAACGCGTCTCGGCAGTCAGTTCATTCAGCAACAGCACATGGGTTTGTTGCGTAATAAAACAATGTGTGATTTGAAGAAAACGTTATTGAGAACATTTTTATATTTACTTTATTACTGTTATTATTTATTGTTAGTGCTATTATTGACTGCCTCGTTAGTCGAGTGGTTGCAAGCGTGACTGCTGAGCCAAAGAACCTGAGCTCGCACCTCGGTTTATAATTGCCTGACAATAGGATCATCTCCAATTCCATGACGGGACGTAAACGTAACTGGTGAAATGTGGGACTGTACAAACTCATCTACCTCTTTAATTCTAGGCGTGATGTGACGTTTATTTTTATACGTTACTTTTAAATTAACCATTTAGTTAACGAAATGTATGAATATTATTATTATAAGATGCCTACTTTAAAGGCACCTTAAGGGCACTTTAAGGGCACTGACCATTAAATATTTCTTTCTTTTATAGCCAACCTATTTCTCCTACATTCATCAAAGGAGAGAGTGAGAATAGTCACAATTAACGTAATAACGTAAAATGGTATCTGATTCAGACGTATTTAAAAAAGTTTAAAATGCCCACAGTATAAATTTTTCATTAGCAGTAATTTTATACATTAATTATTGTTATTTCATTACATTTTCAGCGACAACGTTAGGGAGCGCATATTTATGTAAAATATGTAAATTATACTTTTTCATAATACATAATCTTCCATTTTCAATTCCATAAAACAACACCTCGAACCCTGTCACAGAGAAACAAAATTCTGATCCCTAGTACTAACATTTTTATCTACCTCAACCGCGCTGACAAACGGCGCAAACGATGTACGGAGCGAGACTGACGTACTGAAAAATAAAAGAGCGAAGTGTTCAGTTTTGGAAGGCACGTATTACGAGGGAAACCGATGTGGCCACATTAAATTGCCGCGAATCGTCACAAAGAGCCCGTGGGAGCAGCCGCGTGTTCCCGACAACGGCGCCATTAGTCAAATCTTGTGACCGAGCAAAAACACTGTCGGGACGTAGCCTTAATGCGATACAATTGTTGTCTTGTAACCGAATTAAATTAAGCGCCATACATAAGTACAGCCTTTATGTAAACTGTCTATTCTACAACTTTAGTATTCTATGACTAAAGCGTTTTGCTGGCGGCACAACTTCTTATCCAAGGACAATATGCTCAAATTTATACACAGAATATTACCGGGAAGGCGAAGGGTGTGGAGTGCCAAATGTGTTGCCTCACAGACTTGTGCTTCTTGCACATTCATCACTCACATCATATATAGAATATTATAAATTATAGGAAAGATTCCGTTGAAGATAAAAATGAACGATGATGATGATGATGAAAGATTCGGTTTGCTATGAGTATTGAACTTTATTAATGAATCAAATTTGTACCTCTGGAACACTGCCAAGCATATCTGAATATTTTTCAACATTTTTTCATCTATCTTCATTGTATTCCAATTACTATCAAAGTTTGATAATAACTTAGGAATGAAAAACTATAACGAAAATGTTGCTATCTTCAGCTAATTGATCACTGTCAGCGAATTCAAATAAACACATTATGTACGACAATAAAATTAAAACTCTAATATTAAAAGTACAACTATTTTTGAAGACACCATTTGCCATGCTCATCCTACTTAAGACTAGCCGAAGAAGTGTCTCTTTAGAACCAACAAAGTCAATTTCGTCTCAATGATGCAATTTATATTTCTTCCATATCCTACTAATATTTATCTCAATAACATTCCGGATTCTGTTCTCTCCAAATATCACTAAGCTACTTGTTGCCAGCCGTACGTGCGTGCAGAATCAACTTAACCCTGAAATAATGTCATTGTTGTCCCGAGGCGGGGATGCTTCGACCTTTTATGGGGAAATTAACCGGAAATCCGATGGAATATCGATAACAGAAATTGGTAAGGCTATTTTCCTCGCATCTTTGATAAAGGTTCAACGAGAAAGTTGTTTTTCAAGCATCGTATTATGTACAAGGTTATATTAGGTCGGTTCGTGAAAGCAGATTCACGCTGAAAAGATCATATACTCGTATATAATATCTATCGTCTTTATATTTCTACATCGGTTGTAACAGGGTATTTCTTTTACGAAATTTGAAACGCAGTATGAAATGTACTAAGACGTAATACAAACTTCTTGGTGCTAAGAGGTTACTATAGGTCGACATTGGAAATAAAAAACTTTATAACTGTAGACGCGTCACAAAGCGGAGGTTAAATCAGAGTTCGTTGGCTGCTGTCTCGCATCAGAAATAGGTCAAACGAAGTAGATAAAATTTCCTAGTTCAGCCGTCATAATTATCTCTTTCTGTTGTTTCGCTCCTGGACACTGGTCTCTTCTTAGAATGAAAATGATTAAGGCCATTAACGTGATCAGAAAAATTCATCCCTACCAACATTTTACATATCTCTCTTTTTCTCTCTCCCTGCGCACCCCGTAATGATTCTGCCGTGACATAAATAATTATTGTATCAAAATCAAAAACACCATGAATTAATGAACGCGAGTTCATGAAATATCGGCTGAACGCCAGCCAGCGAACAATAAACAGGAACGAAATTCGATTTGCCTCGACTGAATCAAAATAAACACAAATAACTTGAAAGATGATACTTTATCGAGCAACTGGAGCGGGAAATCATAATAAAACGAATATTTTCACGGGAACGGCATCAACAAGTGGCGTGAAGAAGTTTGGCGTTACGTAAATAATGTTCTTTCGGTTCGACTGCCTTCCATCTCTCGCTGTTCTCGATCTGTCTCATCGGGAAGTTGAAACTATAAGCGAGTAACGCGTTATTCAAATACAAATCAATTTTTTTGGAAATTTCTACTAACTATATTTTTAACCTGTGGAAGCACGGTTGGCCTGCAAGGATAGAGATATTTGGCACTCCGTGCTCTCTACCTCCGTCAGGGACTTGGCGTGATGATATATACTATATGTATACATAAGTATAATTGTATAAAATAATTCTCATTTATACTTTACACTCTGACAAGTTACATCATATAATTGATTTGTCTATTGTTGTTGGAATGGAAATTATCAAATTCAATCACGAAGTCAAATTAAACATTGACGTTTCTGACGATCCAATGATCAAAATTCTTATGAAAAGAATGTCCTCGTTATACTATTCACTATTCGTCGAGTGATATACTGGTTATTGTATTTGTCTATTTTAGGACATCTGTAAGTCCAGCAGTGGACGGGAGTAGGCTGATAATGATGATGGCAACATAATTAAAAAAACACCTTTGTATGATACGATGTCATAGTAAAATAGAGTCATTATTATCATCACGCTGCTAAAAACCTTTTATCATTTTGATCTTGCACTCCAATGTCATCTCAGAATGAAAAGGATTAAAACCACAGATTAAGTATTCAATGGATGTTTTATTCAATTTTTTTTTCAGTCGACGTAACATCGTCGATGGTGAGACAAGAATTGAACAAAACGTAAAAAGTTCGCAAGAACAAACAAACTTTTCAAAGTTTAGAGTTCTTTGCGTCCGTCGACTGTGAAAATGATTTATCTTAATGAACACAGTATTATTGTTTGACGGGCAACAAAGTAATCAAAGTGAATTGTTGTTTTTCCATAGAGAAATTATTTTGCTTTAGTACCTACAATAAATTTTAGGGGAATTATTTTACGTTTTCTTAATTCTCTGTAACTATATATATGTACGCTTGAGTACTTCTCAGGATCGATATTTTTAATTATTTTAACTCTATAAACTATGATATATGTAAAAAGAATTATATCAACTAAATAAAAAAATTATTACCTATCGCTTATAGCAGCTAGAATAATAAAACAAAACACATCAATAATCCTCAGACTGTAAGTGTTATATAC
>DWEE01003565.1:0-10392 GCA_018245755.1 Parelbella macleannani
ACCAAAACATGACTTTCATTGAGTGTATGTATATACCTTATAATGAATAAAAGAATTTGAATTTGAATTTGAATTTTGAATTTTAAAAAATATATAGATTTTTTTAATGACGAAGAAACGAGGAGTAATGCGTCTTATTCAACTGGAAGTCGATTCTCGTGTTATGTCGGTCTCTATATTTAAAAATATGTGGAAGCATCACTGTGAAATTTAATAACCAATGTTACAAATCATCTTCCCTATTTGCATAAAATCCTTAGGCCAAAGAATCTTATTACATCATACCCGTAGATTGTTTATCGTTATTAGCTTTATTTCTATAATTAAACTAATTCAAACGGCATATCGAGGCAGCAATGCATCAATATAATTAATATACGACTTTGATATTAATTTGCATTTAATGTATGAGTCATGTGCGGGGGGGGCGTGGGGCTGGTGAGACTCTAATGGTGTGTTGCAACACTTCGCTTGTTGTTCATATTTGTAAATAAGCTACCGTTATACTCGCTTTTCGTTCATTCAAATTTTCGTATACTTATAATGTAAGGTATTTTCGTATATAATGTAAGATATTCTCTGGAACCATTGCACCGAATAAAAAATATTACAGTACATTATTCCACATGGACAACGGCTACGTTACTGTATAAAAATAAATTCGGAAAATATTTGTCTTTTATCTATACTATGACTAAAAAACACACTAGGTTACACCTGGAAAAATAAGCAAAATCAATTGAGGTGTTAGTTAGTTATGAGATACAATCAACCAATTAAAGTATTGGTTGGCTGATCTTGTTAGGCTAGTTATAATAATAGGTGTTATCAAGCCTTCTCGAGGAGGCAAAAGATATTCGAAAATTGCGTAACATTGATCACAAGAAATAAAATACTGCAAATGCAATAATAACTCAATTTTATTCATTTATACGAATAGTATTATCACAGATTAGCCGTTAGCCAATTTTGTAATTATTAAGCTCTTGTACAATATATTGATTAGTTGTTACATTTACAAAAGATTCATATAGTTGAGAATATTGGAGAAATATCACAGAGAAATGGTATTACACGAAATTTAGGTGAAATAAAAAGTGCGCGTGTCATTTAGCAAGGAACGCGTTTGTGTGGCCCATTGGTGTACAGGAAATGTTAAAAAAGAATGAGAAATAAATATATTATCTGACGAAAGACGGTCAGTATTGAAGGAGGTTTAACTTTCAATATTTTTGTACCTAAGTACATTAAACGTTATCCCTTGAGATGTTTTGAACACTGAAGCGGTCGATTTGAATCATTTAGAAAATAAAGTATGTACCTACACAAATAAGCCACACTACGTAACTGATGTCACGCATGATATCGTGCAGCATCTACCACCAGCCGCTGCCGTAGCCGCCGGACCAGCCCTTGTTCCAGCCGCCGTTCCAGCCGCTGTAACCCCCGTAACCGCCGTAGCCGCCGTAGCCACCGTACCCGCCGTACGAGGGCGCGTACACCACGCGGCTGACCACGGGGCGGTACGAGTAGGACGGGGCCCAGCCGGCATCACGCCCGATAAAGCCGGCCGACGCCGCACCCAGCGCTACGGCCACCAGCAGTAATGGAATCTAAAATCACAATACATTACGTAAATCCTATTGTTCACTTAAAAAACACGTATTTTTAAATTTAAAGGAATTTAGATAACATGAGATGTGGCAGTTTTTAAAACCAAAATTGAAAGCATCTAGGTCAAGTTTAAATTAAGTATAACTTATGTTAAAGTTCTATTGCTGGCTAATTTGGTTTTTCCAAATATTTTATAAGCAATAAATCATTAGAAATACTACATAATGAAAAGTATCATTACTTGTTATTAAATTGTCGGATATCAAATGAATTATAATTTTTATATTGAAGAATTAATTATTGTTAAAGATTTATTGAAAAAATTAAATATTCCGAAAAATATGATTTTAACTTACAAAGAATTTCATTTTGCTTGTAGTAGTCTGCTTCGGATATCGAGAGTCAGTACGTGGTTTGCAGCGCATCTTCATGTTTATATACAGACCCTCGCCCGGCAGCCGCGTGTGACACAGCGGCGGGCTGCAACTGACAACCAGTTACAGACCATTGGGAACAATATTAGGTTGTGAACATTCGAGGACGACTTTATCTCACATTTGACATAAATATCAAACATAATAAAAGCGCGTTCATTTTTCATATACACTACTCGTTTTCTTAAGCTTTACTTGACAATACCTATAACAAATGTAGCAATGTAATCAATTCACGTTTTTGTCGTTTGTTTCAACCAAAGTCATACAGTTACGTAGGTTTAAATGGAATGTAGACTATGTCGGGTCATCGTAACAATAACAGACGACTGTTTTTAGAAATTTTTTCTATACTTGTAAAACGTTGCACGAACTAGGTGAAGGCAGGAAAGTAATTTTTTTATAGTACCTGTTCACGTTTTGCGAAATTTGAGTATGCCCTGGTACCTTTTACGCCTGGGTCTTGTTCTTTGTTAACATTTGGGACCATCGAAGCCTTCACTCTCCTGCCTTATAACCTATTATAGGTACTGTTCAATTGCTATAAAGCCTTTCGTGATAACATAACCTTTCTGCCAACAATAGCAACTGGTAATCACATCATTAAATAACACCTTTATGTAAATGTTCTAGAAGTAAACTGTTTCGGAAATTTGACCTCAATGGCTGTGTCAAGTTAAGGACAATGGCTTAAATTATGTAATTTAAATCTTTAGTTAATTTTAATCTACATATAAGCCAGCATCGCGCGAGTGATCATCTCTTTTGGCAGCACTTAATCGTATTTCAATATAAGGTGTGCATCTAATTTGCATCTAAAGCGGACCGTATTTAAATGATATTGTAATCCATATGGTAATAGTTTAATAAAAGTCACTTCACACCGACCTTCCAAATGTTGTATTCAATATGATATACGATTAGTATACCTCTTCGAGAAGGAATATTAATCTTCTCGTTCGTACTTTTACTTCATAACGGATACAATTAATAACAATATTAATAACACTTCGTGTAATCGGTATCGATCTTCCCAACGTTGGACAAAGGTTTTCTCTCAGAATATTGGTAAACACGTTAGCTAAGTGGGGGTTGACAGACTTCACACTTTTTAAGAACATTATGAGTAACGCCAGGTTTTTCTTACGATGTTTTACTTCACTATTATCATCAAGTACCTAATCTTTACTGTTATCAACTGACATATTGAATAATGAATAACGTTGGAAATCAAGTAAAATCAATTAAGAGATACTCTAATAAAATAATACGATTAATATAATTAAATGTTTAGAATCTTATTTACAAAATAAATTAGTAATCAATAAATCAACACTTCATTGACTATTTACAAATAAATATTTATACATAGTTATATATATAACTTAAAGATAAGAAATAGGTGAGCGCCAGGTCTTTCTCCAGGACTCCCGATGCTGGAGTCTACATTTTAAACCACTAGGCTATCACTGTTGAATGTAGTACACACATATGAAGTTTTATTAACATAAGGTGTATTTTGAATTATATGGTACCTATATATCTACAAACTTAAGAGGGCAATGTAGGAAACAGGAAGAAATGGCTCAGTTGATATTCAAACGGAATAAGTATTTTCTTATATCTTTAGCTGATTATCCTGGGTTGAGTACACTTATACGTACATATAAAATCGTTAACTCAATTAGCTCATTCACTAGGACCTGTAAGTACGTAGCTAGGCGCAAAGTTGACAGGCGGTCGTTAGCGAATTCTTTGCTTTGATGGATGGACTGGCGGAGTGTTTGTGTCAGGTGCCTCAATGTATCTTGAGCTCTAAACAAATTGTAAACGACAAATATTATTCAAATATATTAAATTATACGTAATTATTCATATAGGACTACGAATTGGTGTTTACGAAGCCGTAATTCATATTCATTTGTGTTGCAAAACGATATAATAACACGCTGACGGCAAATTGTTAGGTACACAAAAATCCATTGTTGTCACAATATCTAAAAATCACTAGATACACGATTAATTGTTTTTTTAATAGATAAAAACCTAAAATATTTACATCATATGTTATAAAACATATCTTCTTCGGAAAATTTCCCGTTTTAACAAACACTTGGTTTGGTTCCATAGTTTGTATATCTGAGTTACCGGTTTGATTGTAGCCATTTTCTAGCATCCCGTTAAATTGAAAACGAAACAAATGTATTTACGTAATGTTATCACCAAAGGAATGGCAAGGCATTAAAGACCTGGTCTGATGATGGAACTGGAAGGAGCCCACTGAAACTTCTGTATGTCATTGATACTTCTCATTGAGAAATATGTGTAAGCTTGCAAATAACAACCTGAGATTTGACGATTCAAATGTCCAAGCTTGAAAAATGTCGTAGGGGAAATTTTTAGAATTAATGGTTAGTTAATGAAGATATGCTTAGCCAAGAGTCTGTAAAATTGTTACTAAACAGTCGATACAATCTTATATTTATATTTATACATTTATATTGATACGATACATATATATTTATACGATACAATCTTATATCAATATTATATTTTACTTTTCAGTATATACCTACTTACTTTATAACAGATGTCTGTAAACAAAATAATAAAGCAACAAATTGTTTTTTACGGTTATTAATTGCATTATACATATATTTAAACACATAAATCGTTCGGACATAATCATTATTCTATACGGTCGCGTCGCTGATGCACTCATATTCAAGTCATGCACATATATTCACTGATTACTAGAACTTTCCTGTGTTCTTTGCAAATATACTATTTAGTATATCGCATGTTAATTCCATGAGGAAATTAGCGTTACTGCTTGCTTCTTATCGTCGTTATGGTCCCCCAAACGACGCTTATTACGCGACAACACAAATATGCAGTTAATGAACTAATTAGGCGGTGCGCTAGTTATTGTTTTAGCTCACTAACTATATGGTCATAAGTATGATTAATTGCTTTATATGGTGACACAACGGAGTTGACTCGAGTCGTCTTGTTTTATACGATTCGTAAGTAATTTTCAAGAATTTCATATTATAAATCCTGACTGACGGGGATTTAGGTATCTCCGAAACCGGCGTGCTTGTATGAAGAAAGTGATAAGAGTGTAAGAAACAGTATCATATCTATTTAGTACTCGGTGCACTGTATTTATCTCGCAGGGTCCTTGGCGTAATAATAGTATTATTAGAAACGTACAATATTGTGAGGAACAAAATATCTGTATGTACTTTTAACGCTCATGTAGTGTAATATAAAAACATTAAGGAGGAATATAAGGCGTCTTGAAGCCATGGTTTACTTTAGTGCTCTATCAAGTGACGTTTGTCATGAGTGGCGTGTCAGGGATGCCGCGAAGCCCAGACCCACAGAGTGGAAGGCGAAATTGATCAGTAACTGTTATAATTATAAAAATTTGCTGTCCACTTATTAAACATAAAGACACATATTTTACGCTGTGAAGAAAAATGTGTCCAAAATTTAACACTTTCTTATGAAACGATCAAGATCGACCTTAACGCGTAACACCCACGAGTAGACCTTTTTAAATGTGGCACATCCTTATGATTTCCTGTTTACACGAAGGTTTGTAAGCGTGCCGGATGGTACGCTCAGTGAAATGTTGGTGGCCTCAATTAAGGTGTGATTACAACTCGGAACTGGCTAAATCATATAAAATTGAAACCTCTTTATTTCAGCACAAAATAAATACGCACATTTAACGCGCGTAGTTCATTACACTTATTTTATTTAAGATTGCCAGCTGAATCTTAAACAATCGCCACAAATCTATTATAGTTTCACAATTACATAAGACATGTCTTTATGAGACTTCGTTTTGTCTGAAGAACAACGTTGAGGCAAAACTTGCATTTTATTCACATGAGAGTACCTAATCTCCTTGGATCCGTTTTTTGTCTTTAGATAACTACTATTCCAAAATGATTCATAAAATGATACCTATGAATAACAAAAGCTACGAATGAATAATGCAGATGTCTTATTGGAACGACAAAGTAAAGAATGCCTAGAATTAGCTGCGCTTCTCTGATGTTATCATATTCTTGATGGCTATTCTTCTCAATACAACTTGTGTTATGTATCCTTTATTTTGGGGCAAGCAATTGTACGTTTGAACTGTGTTCCGTAGTATTCATCGAGTATCAAGTACTCTAGGTACCGCATCGATTCGGTATTGCCTACGTTAGTACGTACGTTATTGTATGTTTATCTACATAAATACTTTTAATATCCATTGGTTTGTGTAGCGCCTACATCGGGCTTCAACGTTTAGATAGTTTTTAGAATATTACAGTTATTTTTAGAATACCTTTAGCCCATAATGGTCCACATGCTACCTGTACGTACAGTATAAAAATAATATCTATATACTTGTATATACGAGTAAGTAAATATTAACATCCAATCTGATATATTATGCTCCTTCAATGGTTGACTGCGTTAAAGAGTGAATGATTCTAATTAGATTATTCAAACATTCGGTTTGTCCGTTTGCGAAGTTCCAACATATGGAGTAAGTAGTGGTTGCGTCGAATGCAAGGTCCTTGCGCAACGCTGTTCGCCAGTATATCATAGGTTTATGACTGTGCCGTCTTCGAGAATTTACGACTATTTTATATTAAACGAGGTCGTGTTTTGGGTCATTATTTCTCTGTTGTTTATCAATTGCCTATTATAAACGGGCTAATAATTTCCTGTTATATGATTTCGATGTGGCATTCGCACACGTGTTAGTACAATGACTAAATATAGAAGGCTCGTGGGAAACGCAGATTTAACTTCAGGTACACCTATTATAAATTGCATGTGTAGTGCAAAGTGTATGGTGAGTAGGTGTATTGCCCTTTAAAGAGCAGAGACTTGAACTTTTGTGTCATTAAATTTCAGGTACAATGTGGCCTTGCTTTAGTATGTGTGCTTCCACAGTTTTAGCGGTCAGGGAATAAAATACAATATATCGAAACAGAACAAGTTTATTTGGTGCGGGTTGGAGTCATCGTTTACCACCAACCGCTAGCGTAGCGGGGGGCGGCCACTACCGGTGCACTTAGTAGTGGGGCGGAATGGTGAATGTGGCTAGACAGGAGAGGAGATGAGTGGTAGCTGATCGGAGAGTGGTGGATCGCTGGGGCGATGCGGATTGCCGGTAATAGGGGAGCAGAATGCAAGGAATGAGAGCTTAACAGAGGTGCAGCATGGAGCGAGTGCGAGCTTAGCAGGGGCGCCGGGTGGAGGGAATGAGATGATAGCAGCGGAGCAGAATGCAGGGCGCTGGAGCTCAACAAAGGTGCAGCATGCAGGGAGGCCGAGGACGAAAGCAGGCCGCCGGGCTCTCCGAAGATGCCGCGCTTGATGCGCGATGCGTTCGCAATCGCCACCAGAAGAAGTGTGCACACCTGGAAATTTTAAGCGATTATTATCAAAACTTTAATCGTCTTTTCAGGACGGGCCCGCCCTTCAGAAATGAAGTACACGACTGAGAAGAGAGTGAGAGATCAAAACATTGATCTTGACAGTTTCGTTACAATCTAATCAAAAAAACACGTCGCGATTTAATTTATATATAATGGAAAAAAATAAATTACATCATGGAAATAAATTTTGGTGCATCTTTGATATTATTGGAACTGATTTGAATACGCACCGGACAAGTTTATTGAGCTGAGTTTGGCAAGCGACCATGACTGTCCATCTCGATCAAGTTAAGCTATTAAGTTATGTAAAGTAGAACTTCATCTACATTTGGGTCAGAGTCGTTCTTTAACTGTGACATTGAAACTTTGAATGTATCTACTCTTCTTATCGACAGCAGAGTTGGTTGTTATATTGATTATAATAATATAACATTTTACTGGTCCATTGGCACAGCGATTAGTGAACCTAACTGTTGCGCCGAGGGTCGTTGATTCTATTTACACCGAGAATAAACACTAGTGTAATGAACACCATTATTTGTTCTGTATCGGCCTTCTAAATACCATAACACAGGCTCTGTTGATCCGTACTTTGGAATAGCCGCGTGTGGATATATCTCAAGACATTTTTATTATTATTTACAGTGTATTACACGAACAATGCACTCATAGTAAATATATTCAGTGATTTATGAAAGTCTTTAAATTTTTAATTCACACTGTTTATTGTAAGTAATAGAATAAATCAAAGTTCAACTTACAAATAGCTTCATGATCAGTGGGCGTCAGAAATAATGCGAGTAGGACTGCGGAGATGGGTCCGAAGTGTGACTCTTCGACCTGAACTTGGCCATTTATAAGGCTGGTTCAGTTTTGAGGCATTAGCATAAAGGGTTGAGCAACCGCCCTCAGAGATGTGATTTACAGTATTTTATCACACCTGACGAAACTGTCAACTAGTTGTCGCTGGGGCAAACCACATAGAATCGAAACCATTATAGACAGTCCATAGTTCGAAGTTTATTTTGCGTTAGATATGATAGTAATTTTAAGCGTATGTATATTGTAACTTTTTTTTATGAAGTACACATTAACATGGAGACTTAGAACTTAGACTAGTTCTGTTTATTGTTTTAATTTTTTATATAAATTTACCATATTGGATATATAACTAGCAGTTTTGTTATTTTCTTTAAACAATGTAAAAGTATGCAAATAATTTTTCTGTGCAATAAATAAGATCATATTTAATTTTAATACCTATATAAAATATGCAGATAGTGAAACATGAATCGATGTAAAACCTAAATATTGTACATATTAGGTTTGCAAACAAATTTACAAACAAATTACACTATTATTTAATATACCGGCCACAAAATATATTCAGTCGAAATATTCGCGATAGATATTTTGCCATGAATAAATGTGTTTAGTCCCCCAAAGCAAATTCGACGGACGTACGATGAATTAAAACACACGGAATTACGATTAATCTGAGTAGAATTACACAACTCGGGCGATACGAGCGGAGCTGGGTCGCATCAGTATACACTTAACCTAATTAAAGTCATTAATACCATATTGCCTTCAATTAATGGCCCTAAAAAGGTGTGTCATGCTTGTTTACCAATGGTCTTGGTCGGACGATTTATGTATTATTTTTGCAATTATTTTTTATTATGTTTTGCTAAGCAAACAGTCAGACGGCTCACCTGCGGACAGGTGGTCACCGTCACGTATAGACTTTTGCAGCAATCGAGGCGTGGCCGAGTTTGTCAACTTCGAAAAAGAGCCCTCTTTACGCTTTTCTTGAATAACTCCCTGTGATTGTGCTTTAGGTAAACGTCAGATTTACCAACGATATACATATTTTTAGTAACATTGTCAGTAACATTACTATTCAAAAGCTTTTTTAAGTACTTGTACCCCTAGTAGGTCCATCACGGAATAGGCAGAAAGCAAATTCATCACATTTTTACATTGTGCGTATACTTAATATAAACATATATATTATAATAAAACATAACATCACGCCTATAATCATCTCATGGAATAGGTGGCGAGACTATTGCCATATACCGAGCACAGTTCCAGTCTCCGAGTCAATACTAGAAATTCTAAATTATAAAAACCCAATAGTATCCGACCCGCGATTTGAACCCAGGATTTCCCGATTGGCAGTCGCGCTTGCAACCACTCGACCAACGAGGCAGTCAACGAGGCATATATTTTAATGTAGGTAGGTACAGGTAAAACGCCTTAATGTAATCTACGATTATTACAACAAAAACAGTATTACAAGTGTAGATATTAATAAGCGCAAGGCGTTACTCGATAAAAGCTAGATCGCAAATAATTGTTACAAACTACCAAATGTACATACATTGAGGTAGATTTAACCTGAGTAGCCGATGTGCTCAGTATTTACAGATCAGCTCGTTCGAACTGATCTGTAAATACTGAGCTACTTTAACATGCCTTTATTATACTTTGTTATTTATTCATTTAAATAGTTACCATTTTTTGCCCTGCGGTGTACAATGTGCTCCAATATCAGAGGAATTTTGTTTACCTACTTAGTTTATTTTAAGGAAAATTAAAGCACTTTCGTTATTCAGGTTACGAATAACTCATACGCTTTCGATTAATTTGAACCGTTAATTATGAAATATATAATGAACATAACGAGCTATAGAATGAACGACCATTAAAATTCAAATTGTACAATCTTATTTAACACAAGGGTAAAAATATGAGAAATGTTATAATTTCATAATGATTTATAGGTATGATATATGTAGGTATTGGTATTTCTTACAATTACATTTATAATTTTTTTTTAATTTGAAATTCCTATAGGTGGATTTGTGTCTAGTGTATGGCAATAG
>DWEE01003566.1:0-10391 GCA_018245755.1 Parelbella macleannani
CTCTATAACCGCAGTCCAACATGTTTGCTTTATCAATTTATCACTCGGAAGATATTGAACCTAAACAGTCCTAGGGCTTAGGTATTTGCATAATCATTAGGTATCGAACGCAACAGCCGAGGCACTACAAATCTCTACACCACTATCACTCTTCGTACCTCAATATTAAAGGTTAGATTAGCATATCGTGTGACGCCTGTGGCAATATTTCGCATTAGTTCGAAGGCGGGCGACCGTTTCAGCAAATTGCCTCTCTATATGCAGAAAGCGACCAAGCCGATTTTCATTAACTGCTTAGAGTTCGTCGTACGCCAAAGGATGACTGGTCCCATTGATACAGTGCACATCGAGATTTTTTTTGTGTACTCAGCAAGCAAAGGACGCGCTTCGTCTGAACAAGGACTTCGGAGGAAACAAGAAATAAAAGACTCCCAGCTTGGAAAAATTGGATTCATTGTTTCATACAATTTACTGACTCTTCTCATTCTGAAAGGAAACCCGTGTCCAATAGTGGAATGATAAAGCGTTGACGATGATGATAATGACAATGATATGTACCTATATATTATGTACAATTCTTGTTTAGTTTGTAGCTAAATTGGAACATTTTCCTCAGTCATATTATTACTACTATTAGACACTAATTCAATTCATCTATCCAAAAAACAGAACTACATATTATATTTTTAAGTACAAAGATATTCAATCGTCAGTAATAATCTTCCGTATCTAAAGCATAGATAACAAAAGCAACAATTGATAAGAAGTTTCCGTCAGATATTCCTGTAGGAGAGCTATTAAAGCCGAGCAAACGACACTTAATACGGTCTATGTTCAAACTTGGACAATTGATACTATCTAGTATTACCGCTAAAGCAGTTGGGGTTTTAATTAAGAAAATGTGCTTTGGGTGGCCGGCGCGCGCCGGGAACACTTGACCGACACTAAGTCGTAAACTGCTTTCAAGCAAATTGTCCATGCGACATTTCTCTCCCTCTAACTTTTATGGTGTGACGGTAATGTTGGGTACGGCTGTTGTTACATTAACTCAAAAAGAGGTAATATTACTTGAGCCTTTAATAAACTCAGTCGCCTTAGTTGTTGCAGTAGCAGTTGCAATACTGTTGAAGATCTTAGTGATATTAGTGTGAAAATATTAGGATATCTGGTGTTGCACGTGTTACCACTTCATATTATTACAGTCTGTCGACCCCCATTTGGCCAGCATGGCAGACTATGACATTAACCCTTCCTATTCAGAGATGAGACCCGTTTTCAACTGAACGACATAAGGGTTGATGATGACGGTGATTATTATTAAAAAATTGGTTATAAAAATATGTATCCGTGCGTCAGATTATTACAAAGCCACTCTAACTCTAACAGGATCACAGCCCCTATAAAAACAAAAGATGGAACCGGTTTTAATATTTTTTACGTGAATATGAATGACATTCGAGTATTTTGCATCGCACCTTTCATACTAATTTGGGGGTTAACACAATATGCTACCCTAAATCATGAATGAACATGAGGTATTAGTTATTTGAAGGGGTAGCGGACCAAATGGTAGTACAGAACTTGCCCTAATACTCGTGCTGCCCGCCAGGAGTATGTTTGCTGCAAAATTACGATGTCTCTTAATGTTATCAAAATTTCACTTGATTCGAATAAGAATTTTATTTGATTTGTAAATAAAATGCGCGTAGCCTCTGCAATATCCTTACGTTAAAATGACACAAAATCTGACATACTGTAATCATATAACAGAATAACTAACTGTACTGTTGGTGAAAATGTTATAATTATAATGAATTACTTTATAATATTCAGAAAAAAATAATTTATAACACCGGTGAGCAAGAGGACCGGGGTCGCGAAAAATTACTTTTTCTGACTTGAAATTCTCTTGAGACTTGAGTCTAACTGACTGATGTAAAGTGTACTACACTACTCTACCTACCCTTTTAGGGAGATACATTCATGATATTTTGCTATATTATATGTATTTCCCATGACAATTTAATGGCTATTTGAATTTGAATAAAGTAAAATATACCCTTTTAAATCAATACGAGACACGAAAAGCCATTACAACGAAAGCAATAAATCAACAAGCTGTGTCCGAACCCAACTTTTTACTCTCAGCTCGTTCGTTACAGTGTTTACAGTAACAAACATTCCAGCAAACTTTCGCATAAAAGTTCTAATTGTTTAAAAATTCAAATGTGAACAACGACAGATGTATCGGAAAGCTCTCGAAGCTCTCAGCCGTGTGTCACAAAAAATACGGGACCACCAAGCGAACTTGTAAATCAGCGAAATCCCTCTTAATCCGAGCCTCGCGTATTATGATTGTCGGACTTAAGTTCAGATACACTAATACCGAACATGTGGCAGTTGACACATATAGATGGTTCGGTGGGGCAGAGTTTGAGGGTCCAACGCTCTAGTACAAATGTGAAACAGGCACCAAGATAGCGATTACACTCATAATATCCCTATCGGATTATTCTCTTCAGCTAATGCTCTTATAAGATGCTATAGCTGTGTCAGTCTAGTATTTTAGTTCTCAGATTCGAGAATAGTTATGATCATTCCAAATAATACAGAGTGTCTGCTGATCGATTCAAAAAATGTTTTAGTCTAAGAGTTGTTGATCTGCAGTCGAAATAAACGTAGAAAGGGATCGACATCGTATAATCGACGTATTCGCAAAAGCTATAGTTAATCATCATTATCGTCACAAACATTCCTTTAATACTTCCGGTGAACAATAAGCCTTCTCTTAAAATAAGAATGGTTTAAACCGCAGACGGCAACACCTAATTTTTTATATTCAGGTGTTTTTATTCATTGAACGAAATAAAGATCTTTAGAGCGATCAAGATAAATTTTATTCCATCACGAACAAGGAAGTGAACAGTTTTCACATTTAAACGTAGCATGTAAGCAATTATGTTCTGAAAATTCAAAACGGGACCGCATCGTTAATATTATTCACCAGCACTTTGTTGAACATTAATTGAGAACAGTCAAGTGAAAGTCCGAAACCAGTAGGTATGTGTTTTCGTTTCAATTTTTTAATAACAATTTAAAAGTTAATATCTCAGTCATTTCAGGTATTCAAAGTGATTTAGACTTCTGTCTGCTACCACAAGAATGGACAAATCAAGTGTAGGCAAGCACTTTCTACTTTAAACGAATTTGAAAGTTTTTAAGATATCATTTGTTATAATATTGTAATTCTACAGAACGTTCCATGAAATGTGTGAATTTTTCCAACCCGCACTTGATATGAGAAAAGATCGACTCCCAGCAGTAGGAGCAAAAATCATGATTTTTTATATTAGAGAAACAATCAATAAGCGGATTTTCTTCATTTTGTTCTATTTGATCTGTCACTTTTTATTCTATAGCGGTGTTATTATAAGAAATTTCCCATGTGCACATAAAATTGTAGGTTACATCTAAACTGAGCTTAAGAAGACCATGATTCTCTAAGGCAGGCATTACTATTCAGGAATAGGGAATTAATCTAGCGACGAGAAATTCACGTTTTCCCGAATTCACTAATCTACTTTTAAACTTAGCGCCAACCGCAAACGCCTGAGTGCGTCCTCACCGAATCAAGTTAAACTTAGCAGAACGAGTATTTTTGCCGGAAATTTGCAAAACATAGTCGTACCTTACAATTACAAAAAAAGAAACGAAAATTAATGTTAAGGGTTCTCAACACTGTCCGTGTTAATCAAAGGTAAATACAAAATTAGTCTCCGATATTGGCCACACCCGCCAGTTGCGATAAGGGTGATAAATGTATAAGAAACAGGTTAGGTGTGTCAGGCTAGAGATATTTAGTACTTGTGTCTGCCCTGTAAGGGGCCTGCCGTGACGTTGTTATAATAATAATAAGTAAAAACACAAGACTAGTTAAGTTAAAGTTAAAATAAAAGTACCTAATCAAGATGTTTATCGAGATTTTAGTATGCAAGTTATACTGACTTGATTAAACAGCGCTTAAGGAACTGTTCCTATAGGTAGTGCTGTTCGAGACGGTTCTCCGTCGTAGCCAATTGTGAGTGCCGTCTGTACATCTCCCTCGTTCGCCTCACAATGACAAAATGAACCAAAATGCTCGAATTAATTAATTTACGATTTGATTTACTTTATTTTTTACCACAAGACAATCGTTCATTACATATTGTCAATAACATCGGTATTCATTACGCCTTCATTTATCCTGCCGGCCCACAGACACGGGCGGTGCATACGAACCTTTACAACGTATTGTTTGAACAAACCCTTTAAAAGTTTGCGCAACAAAATTTATGCACCCTCGTACCATTGCACGGGAGCATCAATAATAAGTGTAGGTTACATGCCCCATTTGAAAGCTTCCTGTTGATTTTCAACATAAAAGATAATAAAATACCGCACTGGTGTAAAATAACCGTATTTTTCTTTTGTGTTATGATTCAAGGCACCCCTCTCTCTGCGCGGTGCCCATTCAGATTTGTTCTCCGCTCAAGTATTATTTAGTACGGTTACATTCTTTATAATGAGCACTTATGCCACGTAATTCTATACTTTAACATCGGTTTATAGGGGAATGTATGGAGAGTAAACAATAATTTTCCTCGCGTTTCAATAGACGAATGTGGTTGAAAAGATATGTACACAAATAAAATATCTTTTCATTTTTTTGTGCTTAAAATTTTCTTTAGGCATTGAGTAGATTAATTAGTCAAGTCCTTATATACATATTTTATATGAATTGGATTTTTTATAAATCTACTTTCATATAACCACGTAATGTGTAAAAACCATTTTCAGTGCGCGAACAAAACGTATGATCGAAGAATATTCTACACATTATATGCAGGATATATATAAATCATTATTATTGTACCTATAAGTTTATTCACCATCATATAGGTACTTTACGCGTTGCATAGTAAATTTATATTTCGTGTACTTAATAAATAGAATCGCTTTATACACATAGCTTAACAGATATGCTTATCATAAGATGAAGATATAAATGTTATATGATAAATTATTAAATATATAAATGATGAGAGGCTGGGATATAAATGTTAAAAAACTCAAATTTCAGTGTTGCCAAAAATATCCTGAATCTGTTTTCAAACTGCAATTGATAAACCTCGATGTAAATAGAATATGCCTCTACCATTTCTTGAAAACGAGCAAATCACTTATGAATTATATAAGTAGTTGCTAAATATGCATAGAATATTTCAACAAACTACAACACATTAAATCGAACATGAATACAAAATCCGCTAAAACGTAACAACGCTTAATCTAAACCTATTTAGAGTAACACTCAGTGAATGCACCGTAAAGTGCAAAGCAGCGCTTTAGCCGATTATTGCGTGGAACATTCACGACGAATTACAGCATCTTGAAATGGCTCAGATACGCTTGAGATATACTCGCACACTGTCTATCGGCACTTGGAAGGCTAAGAAAGTGAAGAGAGAGTTCTTTTTTAAATATTTTTCCTGTACAAGACGCACGGGAGGTCAGTAAAAATCAAGATGTGGCTTTCGCTGCTGTCAGTCTACCCTTTAAGGACTTGGCGTGATAATATAATAATAAAAAAATACCTGCATCATGTGTAGCGCTTGTCTGATATATTAAGTTTTCCCGCCAAAAATGCACCACAAGAAAAATATACTACATGTTTCGTGTAAATAAATTAATTATTTTTTGCGCAATTACCGTAAAAGTAAATAAATGGACATACAAAAAACATCAAAAACTTTGTTGTATTCTGTATGACGTGTGTTAGTATAAGTCTGTACGACTTTCATATAAAATTTTACATATTTTATAGTTACCTATTCATTTAGACGTTTATTTATTATTTTATTTAGACGTTTCGCATCACTTACTGCCTACCAGTCTAGTCTGTCCACCGACGTTACTTACCTTATGACAGGAGATCTATGTGCAATAATTGAACGATTAAAGACTTGTTTATGATGATGATATCAATTTGATCAAAGCAAAGATATTAACATAGATAAAGTTATAAACTATTATATTAAATTACGGAGGTCCACTGGTATAAAATGTCATTAGGCTTTAAATTCGTCCTTTGTCACACCTTTACTATTACATATAGATGTCATAATGAAGAGTCAAATTAAATACATTAATAAATTAATACTAAAATTCCGTTTCCATAGCAAGCGCACGAGTAACGAAACGCCTGAGTGCGGTATAAGTAATTATTACACAATAACGTTCCCGGAATCTGTTCCGAGCGCTTCCTGTTCCTCTCGGGACGCTCACTGTTCCAATGTGTTTATTACAAGTGGCTGCGACTCTTTGAAGCGTGATAGACCAGTTATTTATTATATTGAAAGTTGAGTTGAAGATAATTTCCAAGTAACTTTGTTCCATTCGAGATATTCGCTGGAAATGTTATTTGTGTATTACATCAATGTCACGGTTCTGTAAAACTGGGGGGCGTTGTATTGCTATTAATTTGAAAAAGCTCGCTACTAATAGTTATACATTATTATACATACAATATATATGCTCATAATATAAATAATAACAATTGTACAAACAGCTGCTTCTTATAAGACAACCAATTAATCACTTTGTAATCCCAAAAGATACATCATATTCCCATGAGCACATTATACCTAACAGTCCAAAATGACATCATTAAATATGAAACAAAGGGGCGGAAGCAGCACTTGAAATCAGCGGAAATTAACACATGGCTGTAGACAAAACCATAAACATTAATTCTCAAGTGTACGAAAGTGCGAAAAGTTAGCACGCGTTGGCCCTTATGACATTTTTTTACCTATTTTAAGCAAAAACACATGCGAACTCTGTCATAGTAGACACGTGCTTTTTATATAAAATTTATAAAAAAGTAGTTAATAGTTCGTTTCCTCAGACCTTTCTATCGTAAATTTTAATGATGATGCTTTGGTAACTATATTATCGTTGTGTTACTCGTATATGACAATAACATCTTCTTCGAAAATATCGTGGGACATCTCCACACACGTCTACCTGATCTCAAAGTGATATAATTAACATTTATAAATATGTGTAAAAATATAATTATGTATATTGTACAGATTCTTACAGTCGGATGCAGAACATACGTCTATTCATTACACTTTATTTGTCTCGGCTAGGAATCAAACCCACGACTGTCAGCTCACCAATTGCGTTCAATAATCACTGGTGAAAGGGGCCAGTCAAAGTTATTATTGTGTATTACGGCAGGAAAAATATATAACTATCGCTAAGATGGCTAGCGAATATTCTTAGGTGGAACGAAGCGTCAAGTAATTAATAGGAAAATGGATGGTTATGGGTTAACGGGTGGAAGATGATGAATAATGAAAATGTTGTATTGTGTAAAATATAAGTATGAACACAATGACTGTCAAGTGTCGCAGATGTCACTAAACGCTAAATCCTTAACGAGTGGCGTGTGTGTAAGTAGCCTTAAGACGGAATATAACCATATTTGCTTTATCCTTGTATTATTAAAAAGCAAATGTTTTAAAGATCAAACATAGCAAAAACCGATATTTTTACGAATCCATTTTGTCAAATGCCTTCGTTTGTAAACATAACATTCTAGTAACATTTCGCTTCTTTTATTTCCTTTGTGTATCATTACAACTGAACAAAAACATGAAGGCTCACGCTTAGGTACATACACGATACATACATATATCACGGGGCCGACTAAAACAAACTTGGGATCCGTCTATGTCGGCGTTAGTATATTGTCTTGTTTTTAATAGAACCGGACGCGCCCCCGCCAGAGGCAAGGATTCAATATAATGGAATACTTCAGCGTTATTTGCAGATACATGGGTACTTACCAGATTTGCCCGGGGCCGGTATTAACGTGAGGTATGCGCTTAAATCGTGTCGACACGACAGAGGTCGCCAGTTCTAAGAGATTAGCGCGACGTAACTTTGTTTCGTACAACCCCTTTCTTCAATTCCCCGTGTGCTTTGGGCTAGGCTCGCTTTTTAAAACTTCGAGTGTGTAACAATATGGTTATTGTTCGGAAAGGTCCTTTTTGGCGAGCTGATACAATACCGAACACATTGTACATTCACCCTTTGCTTGTGTACCTCTGGTTGAATAAATACGCTTTGTGAAAAAGAACTGCTTGAATATTACGCGGTTTTATGTGAAAAAAATGGCCGTAGCGATACTTTTATATAAGACTTTATCAAGTAATAACAAGCTTTTGAGAACGAAGATAAGTCTTCGATGTAATAACGGTAAGGATAAAATATCAACTTACATAACCAATTATGATACCAAAAAAATGATAAACTTAATATGCAGAATAGTTACTCTTATCGTCTATTAAATGTCGCCCGTTTTGATTAATGTATAATATATTTTCAACAAAGTCATATATTCTTTAAATATTATCTGTATGAAGTCCAGTTATATATGTGAGCATATATTAAAGTTGTTTAACTATGCAACATGGACAACTAGTTCAAATTAGTTCTTTGACCGGCCGAGCAAGGCTCGTGCGCTGTCCCGGAACACAGCAGGCGAACACACAAAGGACAAATTATGACAGTTGCTAATAAGTATTCATATGTGGAACAGAACTAGCACCGGCGGAATAATAGACAAACGTAACATTGAATGCATAGTGTTACAATGTAACTATGTTTTGTATTGTAACTTTGTGATAATAGTACGGGTGCTGGTGACAGTTTTAGTCTTGCGATTTAACTCATTTTATAATTGACAGTACTGATAATGTTATTCGGTAACAACAATATTTTTGCAAAAGCTAAAATTGTTCAATATTGAAAATACTATGTTACTAAAATTAACTTTTTTGCAATATGTTTAAATTAGCTTGTAATTTTAGGTTATTACTTTGGATAAGTGATCTTCGTTAACGCATATTATCTAGCGATTTTATTATATGATACTATGAGATATACCATTTTTAAAACGGAAATATTATCTCTACTTAACTGCTTATATCATTATTCGTTAATTAACCAAAAACATCCCAATTAAGCATAGTCACAGAACTCCACATGGTATAAAGCAATAATAATTCAATGATCAACTAGCTGAACAAAATGGCCTCTGGCTCTTAGAGTACAAGGGAACCTTGTAACAAACCATGTGGTCCGGCGGCTTTGATGGTACACTGGGTTGCATAATTTTGTTATGCTTTCTCGACTGCAAAATGTTGTGTATATTTTAAACATGGAACGATGTACTCGCGTTTAAGACGGTCGTATGTTAGTGAGGAAGTTTAATAATGTTCAAATGATATTTAAGGGTCTAAAATTTAATTCTTCTTGTGTTAAAAATATGTTCGATTGAATGATGTTTAAGGAACTGCAATTAAATTTATTTCTATTAAAACTATGTTAGATTGACATTTAATTATTTATGAATATTGTATAAAGGTATATATTGATAATTAATTAGCTTCTTCATGCAGGTGTGTACATATCGATGACATTACGAAAATTTTATAAATGTTTATTAGAAGACTGCCTCGTTGGTCGAATGGTTGTAAGCGCGACTGCCGATCGGGAGGTTCTGGGTTCAAATCCTGGGTTTAGTACTCGGAGTCCGGATGTGTGCTCGAACTAGGGCAATAGACTAACTACCTATTCCATTGGCGATAAACGTAAGTCGTGAAACGTGGCAGTGTACTACTCTCCTCTGCCTACCCGATCGGGGATTACAGGCGTGATGTTACGTTTATTAAAAGTATTCTTTTTTATTGAAATATGCACATGCTTTTGAAACTAGTAGGTACACCGTAGAATAATTGTACTCGGTTCGGGACAGAAAAATCTTTTAACACAAAAGAGGTTCTGTCAACTATAATTGTAACTGAATTTCAATGTTTACAATAACATTAGGTACTTAATATTTAATGTTACATCTTGTAATATATTATGTGTATAGTAAATTGGAATTATTTTCTATGACATACGGCCATTGTATATTGAAAATCGTATCATATCTTAACAAATTTTGCCAGTAAGCGAGACACTACTCCGACATCCCTACCTACATATTATGTAAGTGTAATGTGCGCACATATTATACAGATATTTTGAAGAGGCGTTATCTGAAAGGATTTCGGTGATATTGAAGACGAAACTTTAATCTAATTCGAGAAATTCTGCGATATAACGTTTTAAATCGTCAATATGATTTCTGTAGCCAAAATTAAATAAATATTCAAACATTTTTTATGAGAGTAGTGAATACAAAAAGCATGTTTGGTCTGTAAGGATAGAAGTATTTGGCTCTTGAAAGGTGAAGGAAGAAGATAAAGGTGATAATGGTGATGAAAGTGATGAAG
>DWEE01003567.1:0-10391 GCA_018245755.1 Parelbella macleannani
GTGGCAGACTATGGCCTTAACCCTCTCAATATGAGAGGAGACCCATATTCCAACAGTGGAATGACAAATGGGTCGACGACAGACAGGTAGGTACACTCCAACTTAGCCCAATGCGGATAAATGCAGTTATAACAATCGATATGCTAAGATAATTAATAGATTCTTTTGATTCTAACTTGTGTCGACGTGAGCTTCAAGGCATGTAGGGCTTAAGAAAATTTGTTGCCCGCGGCCACAAATCTTTAAGTCGACCGCGCTCGGTGTTGCCTCACTTGTCAGATTATTTGACATACGATAAAGCTTTAGAGCAATGCTCATTTTGGCATACAACGTGTTTAACTATCCAATATTTGCAGATCGAAACTTTGAGAAAAGAATTGATTTAGGCGCCAAAATTACTTAAACAAATTTAAGCATTATTTTATTAACGATATTTTTAAATTCAGATTATCTATTCGACATTTTTAGTGCATGGCAATAGTCTCACCAAATATTCTATGGTTGGACGTAAACACAAATGGTGGAACGTGAGAATGTATTATATTCTTCTGTTTACCTATTCGGGGATCACGGGAGTAATTTTACGGTTATATTACTAAATTTTATACTAAATTTGTGAATTAGACATGTTTTTTTTTACTTACCGGCTTAACTCACGTGCGTTTTTCGGGATGGCCCGAATAGTTTCGGACCTGTTTCGAAAATACTCACAAAACATTTAATATGTAGCAACTTTTTTTACCTCATTAAGTTCATATTTGAAGGAAAGTTCCATAAAACGTAAATAACGGGTCCGTTTTGAAATTAACTGGAGCATCTGTCCGTTGCATTTCTTGAACTAATGAAATGCCTCCCGATGTACGTCTCCGACATTTAATTCCAATTTTGCATTAAACCAGAGATATGGATAAGATGTACGTTCGTGTTGCGGAGGTAATCCACTATTCGTACATTTTCATATCGAAGTGAAAGCAGAACTTTAAATGAAGCATATCAAGGTTTTCCTTAGGGTGCTTATAATCATATATAGATGAAGTCAGTTTATATTATTGTTGCATATATATCATCACTAGATTTTAAAATTAGGTTTTTTTAGCTAGGATACATAATAACACTACTCTGTCTACCGCTTCGGGGTTTACAGGAGCGATGTTACGTTACGTTTTCCTTAATTTTATACACACCAATAACCCCTAGGGTTAAATATTATGAATAGACAGACTAATAAATATGTATACTATTTAAATTTAAAAATAAAATTTCAATAAAAATTAACATGCATCTTGTAAAGGTGCGTTAAAGCCTTTATTGAACGAATGTGAGCTTGTCTCGTGTCGAGTTAAAATACTGTTCTGTGAACTTAAGAAGGCGGACAGCCAGCAGTTTGTCCTAGGGCCCCACAATGAAATCTTGATCGTAATCCTTTTGCGGATTGATAGACGAAACGGTGATAGACAACTCAATGTGAACTAGTCAAGTGTTGGATAAATCTCGCCACGACTGGTCCATACCATCACGACCAGTCCGTACAACAGCTACGACTAGATTTATTCCGTTATAAGAGCCTAGAATGTCGAAAAACTTGAGTACGTACATATTGAAGTGAGTAACAAAAGCCTAGGAAAAATAAGCTTATGTTAATGACTAGCGTGTAAGCATTTCGAATTCGTGTTGTAATCGATCGAGGTTACGGAAAATATAGTGACTTTAAATATCATTTGTTTTATTCTATCGATATACATATTAGCATTTCTTATTTTGTTTTTTTTTTTTCAATAATTTTTAATAATTTTATTCTTAGATAGTAATTTACATATTTTACCAATTTAGACATCAGAAGTATGTACAATCGATTTTGTAGCCGAAATAGGCGTGGTTTAAAATTGGGTTGTTGAAACTTAGTTGGATGTACGGCCAAATAATATATATTCAAAAAACGTTATATCACATTAATAAAATGTTACGCGTTAACATAGGTATATACTTTCCATTAATTTATATCAAGGCAAGATTAATAGTGTTCACAAAGAATTTGCTGTCATATTGTCATATACGCATAAAACTGTTAAGGTTTATAAAGCTTAGCCTTCCATATCCACATCCCATAAAATTCCAATTGTTTCAAATTCATATTCATAGAAATGTCAAGTATTACATTGTTCAATAACAAGAAAACAAATATCTAAAAGTGTTACTTCCATTAAATATATAATTATTTCGATCACGTTTCGATAATAACGTGCTTGGCCGAGATCTCTATCGGGATCTAGATATCGGGGGAGCGTGAGGTAATTTGACAAGTCTAAATGGACGAGAGCGATTTGGGTGACTTTAACAATCCACGATCAGATTTTATAAGGCAGTCCATGGATATATCCGCAATGGTTAATTTTCACCTTTATGGTAAAATTGGAAAAATATTAAAAACAGGATGTTTAGATTTTCAAATCGGCTCTCTCTGCTTACCTCGTTAGGGATTTGACGTGATTGTAAAATTAAATATTACTCGCAGAAAAAGATTAAATATTACTTGCTGTCATGGTGAAAGAAAATCTTCTTAGTAAACCTTTATGAAGTTCTCCATAATATTCTTTCAGACTTGCGTGACTCGTACCTAGTACGTATATAAGACCATGGTTGTAATCCTTCTCGATTTGAGCAAAGACACGCGCTCAATAGTGAATCGATAAAAAACTGATGATGATATGAAAGTAGGTAGATTTATGAAAATTAAATATAACAAATTTACTTTACGTCGGACTATCTCGGGTATAGAAATATTTAATTAACGGTGTAATTTATGATAAATTAAAAGTTAAGCAAATACACATACTCGTACATTTATGGGTATTATCATGACTATAATTTATAATTATACAAATTCCAACGCAGTTCAAAACCAATGAATGAATGAGCTTACTAAATTCGTAACCACCGCCAATAATATAACGTAAAACCCTCCAATGGTTCAAGAATGACAAAGTCAGGTCGTAGCTGAAGTAAGTTCTTAACTAATTGAAAAGGACTTTATCAAAATGAAATTATATTTTTGTATTGTTTAATTTCAAGTACAGAAACAGACATATTAGCACACAATAGACAATGATTTAAAAGCAGTGATAGCCTAGTGGTTAAGAATTCAGCCTCTCATTCCGGGGGTGCTGGGTTCAAATTCATGGCGCGCACCTCTTTACGAAAGTGCGTTTTAAGTTTAAATATCACTTGCTAACGGTGAAGGAAAACATCATGAGGAAACCTGCACACTTTAAAATTAATAAAATAAAAATTCTAAGGTATATAAAGTCTGCCAACCCGCACTTGGCCAGCGTGGCAGACTATGGCCTTAGACCTCTCAATATGAGAGGAGACCCATATTCCAACAGTGGAATGACAAATGGGTCGATTATTATTTTTTATTATTAGATAATGATTTTGACTTGTACAGATATGACATACGAGTATGTATGTATTTGACACATGTGCATCACAATAATTGATATATAATTTATATTATCTCCATTATAACATAAGAAAGACAATAATGTTAGAATCTACTAATACTCTTTAATCTGTCCGTTTCAATACTCGAACTTTCCATTTATCAATACCAAAACCGATTCGGTGTTGATAAACGTGAAGTATCCCGAACAAGGTTGGCTCACTATAACTTCCTATCTTATCTTTTGTTTCGGCTGCGATAAAGTATAATCTTGATAGTTTGAATGGAAACAATCAGTTGGCCAACACACTAACTAGGAGTACCAGTTCTGCATCTGGCCGATTGTGTTTGTAGTTTTGAAACTTACCATTAATTTCGTACTATCAATCATAGTATAATATGATTGTGACTTTAAGTTTCTCGCTCTGAGCAGTGAGATCTGGGTCCAACAATCAAATGATGAACGATTTGTTGATGAATGAAATTATTACAAAACCGTTAAGCTGCGTACATTACTTGATCTTTGATTATTTATTAGATGATTGGCCGGCTTACATCTTGGATGTACTTAAGTACGGATGGAAAGTACTTAAGTACAAGTACTATCATTAATATTATAGCGCCACGCTATCTTCATCATGGAGTAGACAGGAAGCGCCACGTACCACAAACCTCTAACCTCACAATCGTGATGTGATAGAATGATATTGAAAACACTACAATATTTCTTTAGACCTGGAATTTGTACCGTAAATACTGATTCCTTCCCAGAGGTGATCAAACCAAGAGTAAAATAATCTAAAAATTTTACTTGCAAACTTTATAAAGCTTTAAGACAGAATATGGTTTTATAAGGGTATCATCGAAAAATCTTAAGTGGGTGAAAGAAATTTCTTTTTATACGATACAATTAAACGGCGTAAATGGATATTGACGAGAAAAATAAGTGAAAATACAGTATTTAACACTTTTTTTACACATATCCTGGGGTTCACCATAGTATTATTTGTTGCGAATTAGATCAAGGAGACAATGTTTTCAAAGTTACTTTCACTATTTTCATTAGCCCTTTAAAATGATTGTAGTGGGGTTCTTTCTACAGCCATTATTATTAATTTAAAATACAAAATGTAATAAAAATGGGTATGGTAAACCTATATTAAATTTGAATGCTAGGGCGGGGGTTGTCGGTTCGACTACTATAAATATTTCTGTGACAGGCACATGTCTTGCAATCTAGGTGTAAATTTGTCCATAAATGTATTTACAAATGTACACACTTTATCCGGTTACCATAGGAGAGTCTATCTAGTTTTGATAAGAGAGCCGCGTGTGACTTGCCCCAAGATACGATAATAAATGCTTTTTATTAGACATTATTTGGTGGTAAATTAAAGCTTCATCGATATTGCTAAGCCGGAAGGACGAAAAACAATTTGACAATCGATTACTCATTCATCTCAATCAATATATTCGTTATCTAATCGAAATCAAACGACCCAATGGAACTCGATCGTCTAATTTCATTTGTTCATTTTAATTACATGCGCTTGATTTCACTTAATTTTGTGTGTGTTGCAGCTCAAGCGAAGCGAAGCGATAACTGTAAATGGACTGCTTCACTGGTGGAATGTAGAGATACAGAGCGATATAAAGCGATAGTCGATACGAGCCCTGTCTATGATATTGGTCGTTATACTGACATTGGTCTATCAGTTCACCGTTCGGAGGGTCTCGGGTTTGATTCTCAGTGCAGTATATGCAAATGAAATTATAAGCATACATATATATTAATATGGTTTTCTTATTTGTATCTTGCATTTGTATACGCTTTTAGGACAGTTTTTTTTTATTATATGATGAGCTAGCGTTTGACCGCGGTCCCGCCTGATCGAAAGCGCAAATGCGTCCTAAGATGTAGTTACTGTAACAATTGCGTAGTCTACGCATTGAGCATTATATGTATTTCGCTAAGTATAATGACACTCTGAATCTATCGGAGTTCCCGGCCTCAGACTTACTTTTGTCAGAAGGTACTTTAAAATTGTCCAATTGACTACATAATGAAAATGAAAATACAGTGACAATTTTCCTGTAATTTATAGTATTAGATCAGTCAACTTTAATGAATGTTAGACATCAACACCATGGTAGCTTTGTGATATGTAGCACAAACAATAATTAGCGAGCCGATTAACGAAAAACACACCGCCAATGTCACACTAATATAGATTTTAAAACCGGTCGTTTGATTCCACGGTTTTCTATCAAAAAAAAAGTATCACATCGTAAGCACGAGCTTAACCGTTTCACTCGCAAATGGATCAATAATGAAATCAAAAAAGAAAACGACTGGCAAATGGACCACCCGCTATACGACATAATATAAATATTTCAACATGTACGTCATAACATTCTCACAGTCGTTTTATAATATACTATATATCGGAATGCGATAAATAATTAAAATTTTGTATAATATAGTGTTTTGTATGCTGCGTCTAATAACATTTCTATTACTGAGCTGTTATATATTCTTTAATGACATATATAAAGTTTTAGACACGGCATTAATTGATAAGTCCCAAAGAATGTCACTTAGATGGTCAACGCACTCTGGCGGGACCATTAAACTAGTAATTCTATTAACATATATGCACAGACATATGAACACCGTTCACCAAGTAGGCGCTGGTAACATTTTATGGACTATAAAAACGACAGTGACAATCATTGCCGCGATTGCAAAGGATTTTTCGCAATGTAATTTATGACTGCCAATGTTCTTGATAAGGTAGTACGTGAAGAAACGTTATGTTTTAAATGGTTAATAATAATTTCTTTTATGTTCTTGTAAGCCTTTAATTTATTATTGCAGAAAGTTAATGAAATATAAATCATTTTGAATTTGGAAGATTAACGATTTTTATTTTTATTTTAAAACGCTTTCTTTCCGCCATTGTTTGCATACAACTGTATTCTTGGTATTTTCTTAGAACTAAATCTGAATTTGGTACACCGGATACTAGTATCGACATCACAACTAAAAAAACACCTATGTAATCGTTCATTTGTCAATTGTATATGCAATGTAAATTAATTTCTATGTATTAAATAGGAAACTGTAACCGAATTAATTATTGACACTACCAGTGCCAGCCACGCTAGTAGTTGACTAGCCACACGACACACGTTTGACTTTATTACAAACATAGGGAAAGGATACAACGATTTGTATACGGAATCTTAATTTTATTTCTCTATTCCGTATTAATGGTGCGTTCGTTACCTCGGAATGTGTGGACGCCCTAATAAAGAGTGTAACACATCGGCCGGATGGGATGCAATCAGCATGTAAATGTAGCTCTCACTAGCTGAAGCAAACGTCGAATATTGATAGGCACATTATGATAATGCCATGAATTTAAAATGTTACCAGCTCCCGCTGGTCGCGAATCGGCGACTGTGTGCGCTCACCTTAACGCTTTATAATTGTTATTCAGCTAATAAACAGCAATAAAAGTAGCAAGTGTTAAGGAATAGTGTTTGCTTAGTGAAATTATAACGAGAAAATCTGATTATATCTATCACAGCCTAGTGAGCACCGTTCATATAGCATGTATGAAAGGTAATAAACGTTGCGTTTGATATCCACGGCTGAAACATAGTTGATGAAGTATATCAGCTATAAATCAATACTTCTATAATCGAATAAACTAACTCCTGCAACAGGTCCTGGAAACCCTAGGTATATTATAATGTTGACACATGTTCGTAAGGCTTGTAATAACTATCAACATTTTTCTATCATCTAGACGTCATCATCATCATCAGCCTACTCTCATCCACTGCTATATTTTTCATAATTGTTATAATATGTATCTATTCTTGGATGGAATGCTAAAATTCCAACTAATAAGGCATCCTATCTCTTAGATAAAACAATATTTACATACAAATGCCTGTGAATCTGAAATAGACAATAATAGCATCAATTGACATATACATATATTAGTAATTTTGTATACTACACACAAATTAATGAATATATATTAGGTACTTTTTAAATATCCTCCAACGAATTTCTGTGTTATCAATTCTAGATAACATACACATGTATATTCTGTATTTAAATATACATTATGTATAAATAAAGAAGTAAATGCAAAATCAAGTAAAGTCCTGACATGTATAATTTTAATATATGAAGCTCCGTCGCTACTAGCAAAATAAAAGGCTTTATTTCTTGATTATATATGTATCGGCTTAACTCACGTAGTTTTTTCAGTAGTGCCCGACTAGTTTTGGACTTGTACGGAGTCCTTAATCATGTGCTCATGAGAAATTGCAACGAAGTCGCGGCGGAGACTGATTCTTTCTTAGAACTCATTCTATGCAAAAATACGTTACAAGGCTTAAGAAGACTTGCAGTAATAGCTATTCCTGATGGATCGTACCTGATCCGTGACAGATAATCATAGGACGAAAGAAGTAATGGCGCGGGAGAGACGTGTGGCCGAGTACGGCCATAAACCATGGATCCCATCAGTAAGTTAACCACAAACGCTAGCTCGTACAGCACTTTTCCTGCACTCGGTACTTATATTGTCGTTACCTACCAGTGCAACTTGGCCCTGGATTACGGTCACTAACAGCGTGCGAAGGGTCCGCGATAATTGGTTTGGCGTAATGTTTTGGCTTTACAGACAGGAATGTCTGTTGTAACTAAGTTATATACACACAGACGCATAGAATCGCGAACAAATTCTGTAGCATGACATACAAGATTTTTCAACAAATGTCTAAAAATGTATTGGCTGATGGGGAGTCATGTGTTGCACAATCGACGTTCGCGTTGGAAGAAACTGATGAATATTACAGAAGCATGTCAGATCTGTACTTAACACTGATCGCTCTCCCTACGCTGTAAGAGACCGGTCAATTGTATAATAAATACTAATAATAAAACATATGAAAGAAAATCTTATCAAACGTTACAGAGTATAAATATTAAAATTGAATAATAATAAATAAGTCCCTGATGCCCTTTGAGCCCACGTCAACGAGGGCTCAAATGGCATCTCAGGGTTTCACACTATGTCAAGCAGCATGAAAATTACTCAGTAACTGCATGATCTAAAAACTATCATTAGATCTTCATGGACATAGCTGGATTAGAAGAAATTTCTAGACCAAGTAACCTCTTTACGTACGAGAGAAAATTTATCCCTTGTACTTAGCGTGCAATTGGCTCTGTCTAGTTTCTTGAACTTGAACCTCTACATCAGTAGCTGTCTAAGCCAACAATTCAACCTTAACTCGCCACCTTTAAGCAAGTCCCTCTCAAAAACTTTAAAGTAAAAAAAGTTTTTTCTTTCTCTACATTGCTCTGCATTTCGTTTGTTACCAAACCTCACGAACTCTATGTCGCATACAAAAGGCACTGCAACCCAGTAGTTAACGGTTACCCATAAAATATACGTTTAATTATTACCGGCGCTAACTCCCCGCCATAAAGACATGCGGTATAAGTTTGCCGACCATTAGAACAGACATACAGACATATATCTATATCTATCATGTGTCTATATATATTTTTATATTTAGCTTGGTAAACATGCAGACGAGCCACCTGATGGTTAGTGGTCACCATCGCCTATGGACATTTGCAATATCGGAAGCGTCGATGCGCTACCGGCCTTAATGGACTAATAGTATAATAATCTATATTTTAATTACTGTCCCAATAATTGTTGTATTTTATTATTTCAATTGTTTTCTGCACCTGCCGCTGTCTTTTCATAAGTTTACTTAACGCCAAAGTTTGACTGGTGGGGAATGTCAGATGTGCAATAAAGTACAAATAAATAAAGGACTCTGTGAAGAACCCATGTCGTAGTCCTGGGAATACCTAAGAGAAGCCTATCCTAGAGTTTTGGGAGAGACGCAACATTGAAGACTGCCCTGCACCCAACCTATAGGTACATTTATAAAATACCGGTAACTTCTTCGACGGTCATCCATAAAAGCTACACGAAGGTTGGTAAAGACTAAATTGTAAAGATGCATACATACTAGTATATAAATATCTTCAAAATGAGAACATTAAAAATGAATTATTAAACAAAATTAAAATTAGTTAAATATAAAGATAATATATTAAAATATTATCCTTTTTTATTTATTTTTGCTAAATCTATGTGTGGTAGAATTACGACCAATTGCTTTGTAATAATAATTTTTAACTTGTACAAAAACGTAATTCTCAATTCAGATTACACGAAAAATTTTAGCATATAAAACTCCTTAACATGAACACCAATGTATTTAAATGAATAAAGATAATTAAAATAAAGATGAACAAACGTTAATAAGATAAAAAAGGAATATATAGAGATAAAACAAAATGAAATATAATAAGACAAATATACAATGATAAATAGAGGAATCAAAACGATATAAAACAATGCTCCACACATAATTATCTTAGGGAATTTACATTCGTACCAACTTCATTTCAATTCTATTTCTACAACTAGCAACACTGTAGCAATATTCCGATCGAATCTTAACAGTTCAATTACATTGATGTTACAATCAAATACGGTTCGTGTGAAGGCTATTACGAATTGAATTGAAATGTAGGTAAACAAAAGCGATTATACCACAGCGTGGTGACGGTGACGGCGTGTTACCGAGCTGTCGGCACCCTAACGGCCGCTATAAAACTATCTATCTCTATCTATCTATTTCGCTACGTATCTTTCTATACAGATAGTGTTTGCACACAACTTTCTTATAATATTAAATATAAATTTCATAATAATATTGAGTATAAATTTCATAATAATATTAAGTATTTAATATTAACTATATATGTCATATATATTGTAAATATATACATATATGTATGTTCGAAATATTAAATACTTAATATTATTATGAAATTTAT
>DWEE01003568.1:0-10391 GCA_018245755.1 Parelbella macleannani
GATGATAATGATGATGATAATGATGATGATAATGATGATTTTTTATTCTAAGTCATGACAAAATAAAAACAAAATTCTTGCAACACAAAATTAAAGTTTTTAATTAACAAATAAAAAATTAGGGTTGATCAAATAAAAATTTTGTCTAAAATTTGTAAAAAATTTTGTCTAAAAAATAAAAAAAAATTTAGAGGTGGATCACCCTTAACGTTTAGGGGGATGAAAAATAGATGTTGTCCGATTCTCAGACCTACCCAATATGCACACAAAATTTCATGAGAATCGGTCGAGCCGTTTCGGAAGAGTTCAATCACGTACCCCGTCACACGAGAATTTTATATATAAGACGAGGCGCTTATTTTGAAAGTAGGGCAGGTCTATTTTTGAAAAAATGAATATAATGGTAGCTAAAGATAAAACTTAGTATGATCTTTAAATCTGTAAGCAATTTAGAATAAAAAAAAATCAGAATCCTAATACTTGGGAGATGGAAGTTTTAGCTCTTAACAAAATTGTACATATGTTTAATTTGAAAATGGTGTAAGTCCATCTTAGATTGAAATTATTGAACACAGCAAAACTAATTAATAATTTTATAAAGCACAATTCAATTTGCACTTCCATTATCCACGCACTGACACCTGCCAAAAATGCGATATGCTTAGTGTGAAAATGAAAACTTCCTGTAATATTCAAGAGCAACAGAGCCTGACAGAACAACAAGAAATTCAATTGGTAAATGCTGAAATTGCTGGAAAATCTTTGGAGGAAGATAGAAGAGATATGGCCTTAAATAATCCGAAGAAATATTTTGCATTCTCCTTTGATTTACAGAAGGCGCTACCTTATCCGAAGTGCACAGTAGCAAGGGCATATTCTATGCGGAATACGTATGTACTGAATCAAGGCTTACACAATGTTCATATTGATGAAGTTAATATGCATGTTTGGGATAAAACTTTAGCATCCCGAGGATCACACGAAGTAGCATCTTGCTGTTTGAAGCACTTACAGACTGTGACGACCCAAAAACACATAACTTAAAGTGACATGTGCACTGACCGAAATACTATAGAAATATCAAGTTGACGTTAATGTGGATGAAAATTGTTCAGTGTGTTCATTCATTGTAACTGCAATGAATCATGAATGATCAATGACAATGACCACTAATATTTATTGTCAAAACATTCATATTTACCAAACGATAGTGAATTTGGAGTGGTAGAAAAGGCAATCCGGAAAACTAATTCCTTGTGTATCCCCCAGGATTACTGTAAAGTAATGCGAAATTGTAGAAAACTGCATAATTTCACTGACATTTTTAATGAAATTGAATTGTTTTTTGTTGTTATATTTTCTACTATAATATTTAAAAACTGTTCTGTTTGTTTTACTTCGAGTTTAATCGTGGAGAGACTGGAGAGCACCGCGCTAGGAGAAGATCGGTGCCTCGAACCCACTGCCCGGTCTTGACTATTAATTGTTCTAAATATTGTTCAACCTAAATTAAAATACTGACACGCAGTGATTCTTGTGTTTTGTACTCGCATTCTACCCTGATGACACCCACTAAGTCCGTAAACATTAGCGATGATGTCAACGAAAATAATGCTTCTTTGACATATAGGATGTATATATATTAATTTGAACAGTATTTTGTTGGTATTGTTAAAAACGACTGATACGACTGAAATATTATCCTTTAAATCGACAATTATAATAATTCATTAATTTTGAAAGTGAGGCAAGTTCATTTATATATAATAAAACCTTTATTTTTTTTAGTCAGCACTATAAACACTATTGGATTATGAACTTACACTGTAGCACCATGAAAAACAAAAAATATGTCTATTAATATGTACCAATATTTTTAAATTTATTGAAACGCAAAACCTTAGATATCTCGAAATAACAAAAAATGGACTTGTCTCACCTTCAAAATAAATGCCTCACATGTATAGAATATGTTTGTTCCACGAGACAGGCTATTTTTATTAGCCTAGCGAGGACACAAGTCTGCTGTTCTAATTGTCGTTCTTGTCTAATTTATAAAATTAATTGTGAGGAAATGTAATTTACAGTTGCATTGTAAAATAAACTATTATTATTATTACGTACCCGAGGCACGTCGACAGCGTCTGGGGCACAGATTAATTACACTTAAACCGCTTATCGTATTAAGCGGAACAGTTAAAAACGCATTTCACTTATGCACAAACGGTTCTGCATAACTAATTGAGAAACTGGGCCAATCCAGTCTAATCAGGCAACCGGCAACACGCCGGCCCGGCGCTCGCGGACGAGCCACTTCCAGAGAAGCCTTAATCTCATTAACGGCGGTGAATGCGTTAAAATTGTACTTAATGAAAATCTATTCAGACGGAAATGTGCGCGTTGAGCTGAGACGTCGGGCCGCGGTTAGGAACTAAATGCCTTGTATTTTTCTTTGCAGTAATTTATTAGGAAAAGATCAGTTTACAACTTAAACTGAAGAGAGAAACGAAGAGAGACAAAGTCATTCTTGTAAAGAACATTTAGCACTAATAGTCAATATACATATATAAATATGCTTGCAGGCTGTTGTTTATCTGCACATATCGTTTTCCATACGAATGCCAGAAACCCATGAGCGCATCAACGACTGTCATCTTCTGATAACAACACCTTAACTGCAGTTATTGACTGGAGTACCAATGAAGTGAATAAATCATCCATAACAATGTTATCAGCTAAGAATCCACCCGAAGTAATAATCCGTGTTGATTGCAGGACGTTTTATCTTTCAGGACATTCCAATACCATATGCTCACAATTAACAAAAGTATAGAATGTGAAAGAAGCACGTGTCAGGTTAGTGCGGACAGAAGATAGAACTCGGTGCTCTCCACACAATACGTAAGAAAATCAGCATCATCATATAAGAATAATAATAATTTATAAAGAAATTTTCCTATTTTTAAAAAGCACTACAGTTCATGTTTATTTTTATTCATCTCTATTTAATTAAATTCACATGAAATAAGACCACACAATCTCAGAATCATTCGTTCACCAAAACCAATCAACAATCTCGGTTACAGTAAACAATTTTGGACAGTTGCTTTGTCAATACAATATCTACGTTCAATCTTTACGCTTTTTTGTAAGTCATTTAAAGTTCAGGTACAAAGTGTTTAACGGAATAGAGGTAAACGACCATCATAAATGACAATGAATTCATTAGATTATATTGACTGCCTCAGTGTTTAAGTGGCTGCAAGCGCAACTGCTGAGCGTTACGATATGGGTTCAATCTCTACGACGCGTGTGTAGTGTAGCGTATAGTGTGCTATTTGGATAACAAAAATCAAATGATAGTGAACAGCAACAAAGGCCAACGCTGCGGCGGAAGCGGCCACTCCCGCCAATTGACACCGGAGCAGAGGCGACGCTATTGACTTTCTGTGTGCACGCTTTCATCTCGTTAACTGCTGCTGTATTGACGGTCAGATCACATCTATACAGATGAATAAAATTGGAGTGTCTGTTTATAATATTAAAAAAAACCGCTTTTTACTAAATGCATATGTATGTGTACACCGTACATATACCAAAATAACATTTTTTTTTATTTTGTCTATCTGTCTGTCTGTTTGTTCCGGCAAATCTCTGGAACGACTAGACCGATTTTGGCGGGATTTTCACTGGCAGATAGCTGATGTAATAAGGAGTAACTTAGGCATTGATTTTAGAATTTTAGAATTATAAAATAAAGTAATATTGGAATGTCGAAGTACTGTCCAGTACCGCGCGCAGCCCAAGCGCACACCACCACACTGTGCAATAACTGAACAATAATTTTTTTATTAAATGCTATGCGAACGAAGTCGCGAGCAAAGCTAGTTTTTGTATATTTTAACAACGGTGATAGCTCAGTAATTCTTTGCTTTATCTCCCGCAGGAGTCTTAGGTAGAGATTCTAGAGCACATCTCTTTACAAAATATGTATGTGTGTCTTAATGTTAAATATAGCATGCTATTACTATGAAAGACGTGAGGAAACCTGCACGTTTTAGAGTTTTCAATAAAGTTCACTCTGATAGAAGCCGTATCCAACAGTGGAACCTAAAAAAGTTTGATGATCACGATGATTATGATTTCAGTATTGTGGGTAGTGCACTTCGTAGGAACTGTCTGTTGAAAACCAACAAGCGAGCGCGCTTATCAGTAGTCAACATAAAACTAGCCTAAATCAACAAACGCTAACCAATTCTTATTGCTGCTAATCATTATTTTCCTATTGGAATTTAAAAATACACACCAGCTAGGCCCACGACCTACCTACTCCATCTTGATCCTAAGAATTAGCAACATGTATACCTATTTTGCTATCTCAAATAGGGTGGCGATAAAATATATAGAGAACACTAAACAGGGTACTCCTACAAACGAAATCCTACCTAACATAGGCTAAAATCAATTTCCTTGTTACAGAGTAGGGATAATAGGTCCACGGACGACCTTCGGATCGCTGAGTGTTCGTACCAGCGGATGCTGATTGTGAGATTAGACAATTATAAATCCCATGGCCTATCTCGAATCTACGAACGCCTCAGTGTAGACACGCGCAGAGCGTGGCTAAGTGGATGCACGTTCGACCACAATCTCATCTGATGGAAAGTGAGAATGGTACGTTAACTGGAGCAAGTCGCTGGGATCATTAACTTTAAGTATATTAAGTCTACAAGTATTTTATGTAGCGTGAAGTTCATAGTTCTAATTAAAATGTAGGATGTTAAATACAATATGTTATGAAAGAGGTTTCAGTTACAGCTTCAATCATATTTATTATAACGACTTTATTAAAGTTATGTCAAACAGATATTAAACCGCTTGACAGCATGACACCAAGGAAAATTCCAAATGTGAAAAATTAGGCAATTTTTCAAGTTTATCTGTTAAGTGTGTCGGTACAAAACAATACTCACGAGCAGAAAGGGCGGAGCGCGCCAGGCTATAATACACTCGCGGCTTTTGAAGAGCACACAAATCGTTTATCATCTGTACAGGAAGTACTGATCTCTGATTGTTAATACATTGGAACATAGCGGGGAGCTCTCACACCTCCGCCTGCACAACTACATCTAGCTCAGAAAACAAAAAGGAAATGCGTCATTTGAGATGAACGATAATGATTTGTGGTTAGTGAAGGCACGGGATATGAGATGTTCAGAACAGGACATCGGAACATGTGATGCTATTCAACACTAATTATGATAATAATTTACGGTACATCTCGCATTGAATGCCCGAAAAGAGAAAGAGGAGTGTAATACACTCCTACGCTTTATCTGTTAGAGCTACTGCGACTTAAGTCAATACAAAACTTAGAAATCATCTTGCCACTTGCCTGGAACGTATTTCCCGTCTCGCCATCAAACTCCACCTAACAAAGCCTTCGCTCTCGCGTTCGTCGTCATAGCGAGGTACATAGTTAACCTGCGCCAGTTATACAGCCCTAAAACATATAACTTTGGAACCCCAAAGCAATATATCAAATGACAGCTACAAGCGACGAGCGGTGTAAGCGGCGCACAGCGCGGCGCCCGCAGCCGCCGCGACCGAGCCTTGACACCAACGACACGTGTTTACATTAGGCAACCGCCCCGCCCACCGCGTGTCGCCTGCGCACCCACACGAAGATACCACACTGTACAGACGTGCATCAACGGGTACAATGTTAAAAGAGGTTATAGTAACAACTTAGACATTTTAGGGACGTCTGTCTTATCGATAAAATTAATTAAGTGAGCTATGTATGTCAAGTAATCTTTGTGTTGGAACACTATTTTTATTTGATGATTATTTTTATTTGATTTAGTGTGACGCTAGCTAAATGCGAGTTGTCAAATTATGTGTTGGTTATCTCACGATGTTTACCATCAGCATTGTTGAATTTTAACAAACATAAACTTTAAGATGAAAATAATGACATAGTTATTTGAAATTTTAGTTACTTTAATAACAATTATTTATTGATTAGTGGCTTCTTTATGACTCCCTTTATATATCGGGAAATCCCAAACCACCGCAAACATACAAACATTTACTAATCATTTTAGACATGCCAACACCACAGAGCTATTAATATAATACTCTCTGCTTTAATTAAGCTTTAATTTAAAACAAATTAGCAGTCTTTGAGTGTCATTATGTGACATAAATGCTGAATAACAGGTTCCAGAATGCTATATTGATTAGATATATGATAAATAGAGTGGTCACTACAATATAGCGACAAAATTATGCGGAAGCTTGATATCGGCGTGTATATTAAAGTAGAGCCAAGTGGAATATTAATCGCTTGAAGTGATTTCTATGCCTCTAGTGGCCAGTGAACAATAGAAGTGAAACCATCGGGCCTTGATTGCTATCATCCAATCTTACGTAAGTCGACTATTGATTTCACACAGGAACTGAACTTCAAACGACATTAAATTGTATTTTTTTATTATTATTGTCACTACGTGATCCTTTACGAGGTAGGCAGAGAACATTCACAATTTTCTTCAAATCTATATTTCTTCACATCTATATACGAAGATGCCAGTTTTCAAGACTTCAGACTCCTTCGTCTGCCAATATTTGACCTGTTCAATTAGGTATTGTAATTAAGTAATGTAGTTTATAAGCTATATTTACAAAATTGAAATACTACATCTATGGAACATTTCAAATGGTTATACGAGCTAATAATTAAATTAAATTATTTGCCATTGAAACAACAAAATCGCTATAGAAATGTCGTGACAGCCTACGGCAGCGTGTGAGCGAGCGAGTCGCTCGCAGCTCCCATCTTTTTTTCAAAACAGACGGTGTGAACAGGGCCTTAAGACGTCATGATTCATTTAATACTCCGTGCACACAGATCTGACACTAATTGAGTTAATTAAAACTAACAATTGCTAAATACGTATTTAACACAACTTTTAAATACGAATGAATCCTCCACTCACTATTTATTAGTTTTGTTTCGTCTTCTCTCTACCTGCATTTCATATCAAAGAAATTGGATAACTTAAATTTACTGTTTCCCAGGCCATAGCTCACACTTTTCAGTAAGCAAGGGCTCCACTTTGAATGTACCAAAAATTTGGTCATAAATAATATTAGTGCAGTCTATCTGTAAAGTAATGACCTCCTAGCCGCTGAGAGGGAATAGCGTAGGCGGTGCAAAAACACTTTAAATGCAGCCCTGTCCAGCAGCGGACTAAGACAGGCTGATGATTATTATAATGACCGTACGCGCGCGGAGGGCACATGGAAACATTCACAGATTGTGCAAGTTAGTTGTACAAAGTAGATATTGTGGCAGAAGTGAGCGTGACGAATGGAGCTAATTAAAAACACAAAGAAGCCTGTGACATGACAAATTAGAGCAGCATCACGTGGCGGGGGCAACCGCCGGCCGACGTTTTTTATATAACTGTGATACTCGCTGCTGGGATCGCAAGTACCGTTCAAATCATTTCGAGTTTAGCATCAAACTGTCGTGTGCTCACACAAAGGCCGTAATCCAATTTAAATTACTTTAGCCATTTCAATCTTTACGTATCATGAAAATATTCTAGAAATTGCTGATTATACCAATTAGGACCCGTTCAAATGTTAATTACAACTTAAAATGCGAAACACGAATCACCAATGCTAACAATATGCTACTAATGAGTCTCAAACCAAGTGTGCGTCAAACATCGTGCCCGCCGCTTTGATATATATTTAATCGATATAATTACCGATCTATTCATTATTTAATTGATCGATACTTTATCTGACAGATACCACTTTTTTGTCAGTAAGTAGTCGTGAATAATTGTCGGTACTCGTGGGTTAGTGAATTGGTATTTGTATGTATATGGTTGTTACCCTCCTTTTTGTATTATTGTAAATTACATATATGTTCTAAATATGCAACTGTTATTATTATATAAATTATGATAAAAAAATATTGATAAAATTTTGCAACATCTCTTCACAATCCCTGATCTCAAAGTAGACAGAGGCTATGTTACGGTAACCATACTGTTGATAAAATACATATATACTTAATACATATATACTTACATATATACTTACATATATACTTACATACGCTCATCGCACAATCAATATTGCTCTAGCTACGAACTGAACTTCGATAAAGTAAATAAGCTCGCAAATAGAATACCTTAAGCAACTTGTGATTACAATTAAGTTTCATAATAAACTATAAAATTATGACATTTGAAACAAAAAAAAAACACTTAATTTATTACGTAAGAAATCTTCACATAAAGCAACGTTCAAGAACATAATTCTAGACAGGTATTAAATCAAATGTCCTTAATGGGGACACGTGAGGTGACCCAGTGGAAGCCATACGCGGTAGGTACATGGGCTATGTGGAGCGCGGTGTGAAGTTGAATGCTCCACTTACATTGTTTAGCGCGTTGCTCTGACGTCATGAGCTGAGTCAATAAAAGTAAGGAAAACGAGATAGAATTTTCAGTGATACTTCAGGTCATTTCAGATGTATGGCGGACTGAAGAATATTTATGATTAAACTGTGGTAAATACTCACTGGTCTGGAAAATTAATTTAAACATAAAAAAATTACTAAACCAAATAAAATTATCTATCCAACGTTAAGTAACCACTACTTTTAATATTTAATGAATAACGCGTCTACTCACTTTAAAGCACCGCGTATAATATTACGATTTAAATAAAAAATATTACCTATCTTATGTCTGTTATTATGTTATTAATTCAAAAATTGATCACACGTTTCTTGGACGACTAGACCGCTGGAAAGAATATAGCAACTTTTCAAATCAACTCGTTAAAATATTTTGAATCAAAATATTGTATTGGAAATTGTAGGTATATGTATGTATATAGTTAACGAACCAAAGTCGATGTTAACAACTAGTATCGGTTACAGATGAAAGCCAGTTTTGCATCTCACGAAGGATCTCACATCACTGTGCCGTTGGCAGTCGCATCGATAATAGGGCAAGTTAGGCATTACTCGGGTACTAACGGTTCGGAAAAAAAGCTCCGTCACAACAATGTGGCTGTTAAAAAAGTTGTTTTCAGTAGAAGACATAATAAAAATCCAATCTTTCGTCATACGTAAAAAGTGTGCATGTCTGTGGTGGAGCAAAAACGGGCCGCTCCAGTTACATTATTGAACGCGTGCCGGCCGTGACGTGGCGCTACATGCGTCCACTGCGAGCGGCGACCATGCTACAGCAGGACTGAGTTACGACGAATAGAGAATTTAAATCTAATAATAATAAAACCTTCATTCAACTCGCATATAATTATCGGATCCCGAACTAGTCAAAGTCTGTGTTATAGTACATAGATAGTTGACAAATTACGGATACAAATTTCGAATGGAACATACGTAGATTATTTTTTATATCGCAGGTATACTCATGCATATCAGACAAATAGTTGTCCTGGGCGGGAATCACAAAGCAGGCTTCATCAGCCGACGAACAAACCATCTGTACAATCATAAACATTTATAATATTAAATCGACTGTCTTCATTCGTGGATTCATTCAAACAGCATAAAATCTGAATGATAAAATTATGTAAACGTACTGGTATTGCATAAATGTTTGCGTGTGTCCGTGGTACCTACGACAAAGTTACTCTATAGCTGGTACTAGTTACGAGCATGAAACGTGTAAGAGTGTGTATTAAAATAGTATTTAGCTCTTATATTTTGTATCATGTAAAATGAGCACAAATGATAACCGATCCCAAAGCCTTGCTTCGCGGTTTAAGGAGAATTCTTGGCTATGAAGACGTATCGTATCGACATGAAAGTCTTATCTCGAAGCTAGCTTTCACAGATATTGAATATGTTTATCGTCTTATAACGACGCCCTCGCACGGTTTATCTCTAATTGCATTAACTTTCTAAGACATTGTATGTAATTACAGGTAAATGTCAGCGTGTCGGTATATAAGATGTAAAGCACATAAAAATATTTACAGGTCTCGCGTCAGATTAGCACCGTTTTAAATGTTTAAATCATAGTGTTTACGAAGTTAGCCTAGTGTGTCGGCTTCTTAACCGCTTGCCAAGTTTAAGTCATTAAATTTATATACCGATATAGAAATCTGAATCCTGATTACGGACCGTTGTGTACAGTTTAGTTTTAATGTCGCGGTATGTAGCAAACGAGTTAATAATGTTGAGGATTTCCAGTCAGGGTTAGATCTTGCATGAATCATCTCTAGAGTTATTATACATAGATTAGGGAAGCAAGCAATATGTCCATCGAAAAAAAAGAGAAAGCAAATGAGGCTACCTATTTGTCTCTTTCTACTCGCGCACGCACAGGTAG